>JAXQJV010000702.1:0-14924 GCA_037042255.1 Penicillium sp. PG106-07D
CAATATTTATATTCCACAACCGAAAGAAACAACACATAAATAACCTTTACAAACAATGTCTACTATTCATGATATACAGGATTTAGTTAGATATTTGTATAGTCCTGCATTGTTATTATTATCATGGATGATCCTCGGACCAACTCGTGTTCATGTACCAGCCTCGACGTACCACCCTTGGTGTGGTTGTACAGGTTCAGCCCAGCCATTCCAGTAGTCCATCTAGGCCCTGACCCAGGATCGCGGGCGACCTGAAACGGTGACAGCTACCTGACACTCGATTCGGCGTTTCAAAGTCGTCTATACACTCTCACTCTGACATCTCATAGGGCGCATGATTATTGCAAAGTTGCCTGCATAATCACCAGGTGGTGGTGGCCCATTCAACTTTGCAGGTGGAAGGGTCGCGGAGTCGCGGAGTCTCGGCGGTTGTCGCATTCCTCAGCGTGGCTCGCTCCACTCCCTGCGCAAGAAACAATCCACGTCCCGCTTGCCCAGACAAAACTATTTGCATTCCTCATCTCTTCCTTAGATGAGCTCTTTCCTCGACGTGGCCTTTCAGGCTGATCGATTCTATTTTTCTGCGTACCCTTTGCTTCTTTGCTTCTTGCTCCTCAATATTCGCCTCAATCAGGGAACGATCTGACTCGCCCTTGTCGATCCGAAGTATCCGTTCTGCATCACGCTATTCCCTCTGCGCATTGCGCCTAAGCTGTGCGCATCCCCGAAGACGTCCCTGAATATATTCCCGATCACATCCCCATCCTCCATGCGATAGTCACGCTCTTCCCCACCGTCCGGGTTTATCGCCATGTCTGGAGAACCTCGTGGTGCGGACCCTGCGTCCCCCGCCCACCGAATGCCCGCCATGGCAACGACAACCGTCAAAGTGGATGGAATGACCTGCGGAGCCTGTACCTCCGCCGTTGAGGGTGCCTTCAGGGGAGTGGAGGGTGCAGGCGAGGTCTCCGTCAGTCTCATCATGGGCCGTGCTGCTGTTCAACACGATCCGTCAATACTTTCACCCGCCAAGGTTGCAGAGATGATTGAAGATTGCGGATTTGATGCCGCCGTTCTGTCCACTGAGGAACATGTCACATCGACGAAAGACGCCACGCTAGACAGTCCGGCAACGCAAACTTCGACGACTACGCTGGCGATCGAAGGTATGACCTGCGGCGCATGCACATCTGCAGTCGAGAGCGGACTCAAGGATGTTGCCGGAGTGAAGTCGGTCAACGTATCGCTCCTCTCAGAGCGCGCGGTGGTGGACCACGATGCTCAGACCATCACACCAGAGCAAATTGCCGAGCTGATCGAGGATTGTGGATTTGGTGCCCGAGTGGTAGAAACAAAGGCATCCTCTGTCGGTGGAGAGGTTTCGTCCAAACTCGCCAACCGCACTGAAAACAGGTCAGGACTTCTGGTGACGACGGTTGCCATCGGCGGGATGACCTGTGGGGCTTGCACATCCAGCGTCCAGAATGCTGTCGCCAATGTGGACGGTGTGATCCAGTTCAATATCAGTCTGCTAGCCGAACGTGCCGTGATTGTACATGATCCTTCAAAACTCCCTGCACAGAACATTGTCGCGATGGTGGAAGATGCTGGGTTTGATGCGTCCATCGTCTCGTCTGAATCTCAAGAGCCGCTGTCGAGGAAGACTCAGCAGCTCAATTTGAGTATTCACGGTCTAAGGGACGCGGCTTCTGCTTCAGCGCTTGAGGAAGAACTTCTCAGCCGACCAGGGATCAAATCCGCCTCTGTCAGACTTGCAGATTCCCACCTACTCGTTACATTCGACACGTCTATCATCGGCATTCGAACTGTATTCGACATCATCGAAGCTGCTGGCTTCAATGCATTGATTGCTGACACCGATGACACAAACGCGCAGCTGGAATCCTTGTCGAAAACGAAAGAAATTCAAGAATGGCGGCGCGCATTCATCACCTCTGTCTCGTTTGCTGTTCCAGTGTTTCTCATCAACATGATCCTTCCAATGTATCTGCGCGCAATTGACTTTGGCAGGTTGCAGCTGTTGCCAGGCCTTTACCTGGGTGACCTGATCTGTCTCTGTCTTACGATACCTGTACAATTTGGCATTGGTCGACGATTCTACGTCACCAGCTACAAATCGCTCAAGCATAAATCGCCCACGATGGACGTTCTTGTCATGTTGGGCACGTCCGCAGCTTTCTTCTATAGTTGCTTCACCATGGCCATGGCCTTTTTCAACGATCAACATAAACGGCCAAGCACTGTGTTTGATACCAGTACTATGCTCATCACATTCATCACATTGGGACGATGGTTAGAGAACCGGGCGAAGGGTCAAACATCCGCCGCCCTGTCCCGTCTCATGTCCCTGGCCCCATCGATGACTGCCATCTACGAAGATGCTATTGCTGCGGAAAAGCTGGCCGACGGTTGGACATCACAGGGCGCTTCGACCGACCCTAAGCCCACACTTTCAGACGATGCGTCGGTGAATCGGAAAATTATCCCTACTGAATTGATTCAAGTCGGTGACATCGTCATCGTCCGTCCTGGTGATAAGGTCTCCGCGGATGGTATTGTCATTCGTGGTGAAAGTTACGTCGACGAGAGTATGATCACCGGAGAAGCTTTGCCCATCCACAAGAAGAAGGGAAGCCATGTAGTTGCTGGTACCGTCAATGGAACGGGTTCAATCGACTTCAAAGTCATTCGAGCTGGCAAGGATACGCAGCTGAGCCAGATCGTCAAGCTCGTCCAGGATGCTCAAACAAGTCGCGCTCCGATTCAGCGCATGGCTGATATTGTGGCTGGTTATTTCGTCCCAACTATCATTGGTCTCGGCTTGATTACCTTCTTCGGCTGGATGTTCCTTAGCCACATCTTAGCCAACCCGCCTCAAATCTTCCGGTCAGAGGATAGCGGCGGCCGAGTCATGGTTTGCCTGAAGCTTTGCATTTCGGTCATCGTGTTCGCCTGCCCCTGTGCCCTGGGTCTCAGCACTCCGACAGCCGTCATGGTTGGAACTGGTGTTGGCGCTGAGCATGGTATCCTCGTTAAGGGCGGCGCTGTTCTTGAAGCGGCCACCAAGGTTAATCACGTCGTCTTCGACAAGACAGGTACTCTGACCACGGGTCGGATGAGTGTAGCTCACGTCCGAATTGAGCCTCACTGGACGACAAATGACTGGCGCCGCCACTTGTGGTGGTTGATTGTCGGTCTCGCAGAAATGGGCAGTGAACACCCAATCGGCCGTGCCATTCTGTCTGAAGCCAAACATAAATCTGGCCATCCAGGCGAGGACGGGTTACCTGGAAGCGTCGGTGAGTTCGACGCCTGTGTTGGAAAGGGCATCTCGGCGCTCGTTGAACCCACCTCCACCGTTGAGCGTGTCCGCTACGAAGTCCTTCTCGGCAACGCAGACTTCCTACGGTCAAGGGACGTTCCTGTACCAGCAGTGGTCAACCCCGACTCTTCGGCTACCGAGGAGACGGATCAGATTGCCCCTAAACCTACTGGTGGTGCGTCTGGCATCACACATATTCATGTTGCTATCGACAACCGCTACGCGGGAACCATATCCCTTCGCGATACTGTCAAGGATACCGCAGTCACCGCAATCGCAGCACTTCACCGTATGGGAATTTTCACTTCTATGGTAACCGGTGACACATTGTCGACAGCCCTCTCAATTGCCTCGGCAGTAGGAATTCCTGCATCTGCAGTCCACGCATCCGCCTCTCCATCCGACAAGCGTGCCATCATCTCTTCACTTCAGCTTAATGGCGACCGTGTCGCTATGGTTGGTGACGGTATCAATGATTCCCCAGCGCTGGCAACTGCATCTGTAGGTATCGCACTGGCTTCTGGTACCGATGTCGCCATGGAGGCTGCGGACATTGTTCTGATGCGACCCGACGATCTGCTTTCCGTGCCAGCCAGCCTGTCACTCTCGCGCTCGGTCTTCAACCGCATCAAGCTCAATCTCGTATGGGCCTGTCTCTATAACGTTATCGGCCTGCCCTTCGCAATGGGCATATTCCTCCCTTTCACAGGCTTCATGCTCCCACCCATGGCAGCCGGTGCCGCCATGGCAGCGTCCAGTGTCTCGGTCGTGGTGAGCAGCTTGCTCCTGAAACTCTGGCGTCGGCCATCTTGGATGAAGGTCGAGCGGCTGGAGAAGGAACTCAGTTCGGGAGCTATCCCTGCCGATGGCGTCTTGCGCAAGGCTGGCTGGTGGGCTCCTGCTACCATCCTTTCGGACCATCCTCGATCTATCCGCCGCTGGCTTGGCGATATCGTGGTCTCGCTGTGGTTTACAGTTACTGGGAGACGGAGTGTTGTTCGCGAAGATGAAGGTTATGTCCCGTTACAAACTGTTGAGTCTCCTGTTTAATGTGACATTTTGGCATGGGACGGCGATCACGGGAATGAATTAATAGTTGTCTCAGGTTGGAGATCGGGCTAAGAAAAGGTATTTAGAGGTTTCTGTCGCTGTCCTGGCTCGATGTGAGCTGGACGCTCTCTCTTGACGGTGTTGGAATGTGGGCTGTATCCTTATTCCTTTCTTTGATAGATGCTTGATACCTCTCATGTACGGTTTTTTTTTTTTCGAATTGACTTTTGCATTCATCAATGATTGTGAAATTATTCCAACGCCTGATTCTCGGAGTTTGGGGCATGAGCCCCTTTGAATGCGAGTGCGGGCAGTTGTTTACGGTCCAACAATCCAGCACTCTCACATTCCACGTTCCCCCATAATCGAGCAATTGTATGGTAAACGGGGTGCAGCCATCCTTCTACACCGGCAATTATTTGGTCGATCTCTTGGGCAAGTATCTCACAGCGGACCAGAATTAGCCAACATTGCTTTAAGTAATCGTCCAGCGCCTTTCGATTCGTTGAATGGAGAGGGTCGTGAGGGATTGTGAGGGCTCTTTGGGGCTTATATCCCGCTATCTCCATGATAAGCAGGACAAGCTCAATTGGTAGGTACCGGAGTAGGATGGTGTAAACGGCACCGACGTCGGACGTGTTAGGCATGAACTCAAGTTTTGGATTCTCTAGGATAAGAAAATCATCCAAGGGCATTAGTCCGTAATGGCCTCCCCTGATTCTTCCCGTTTGGCTGTCAATGTCTAGCTTATCAAGCCAGCGCTGCTTGTCCGCAACTGTTGGTTGGAAGCTGTCAAACCGGTCTGGGTCTATGCCGAAGAACCACCGATGTGGATAGGTGACAACCTCCGAGCCCGATCCGGAAGTAGTGCAGTCTCTGAGCGTGCGTTGGTAGGCTCTCGTATGACGGTAGTCTTTCTCTTTTGTCCTGCCTGCTGCCTCATCCCACAATTCGGGGAAGCAGTATGCGACGTTGAGACAAAGATATGCAGATAAGGCATGCTTGTAGAGCATATCCCACCCTACATCCCGGGCCTAAAGCATCTTTGTCAGCACAAAGTCTAGGAAAAATGGGTGGTCAAAAATGCTATACTGCAGAAACTGACCATGCAAGCACACTGAGCTACCTGCTCCCAGGATATGAAGTCGAATTCTTTACGGGTGCATGCACGAAGTACCGGTTCCAGCTCGCCGTGGATAATCAGCAACTTGGTAATTTCCAAGTTGAAGAACCCTTTTCCGTTCTCCTCTTCGAATTGATAGCAGTCATTTGCCTCGCAGGGATGGAAGAATGCAGAAGCTAGTTTCATCTCTTGGGGAATAGGAGGATGCTTGTCGAACTCTGCGTCAATAGCATGACGGGTGTTCCGCCACCGAATCACGTCCGGTGTGATCTTTCGAATGATTCTGTCGTCAAGAAGGACGTCACTTGGGTCAGGGGCATCATATTTGGGATATTTGGCTCTCTCATGTTTGACAGCCGCATTGAGGGCCTTGACAAAAGCCCGAACGAACTGCGTCAACTCGACACCTTGTTCTGGAGTCGCCCGGGGATGCAGATTTGTAGACTTGCAAGCACATTCGCTGGACTTGCCATCTGACCAGCGTAGATTGGACGCCAGGAGATGCCATGGAATGATGTCTGGCTGGTGGGCCATTTTGATTCGTCCAGACCCAGCGGGGGTGCGGTGATCGAGACCAGGGATCCTAGTCACGAAGGGCGGATGTTTGTGGACACAGTGGTGGGTTTGGGAGAATTAGAAAGTCTGAGGGAGAGGAGGCCTCGAGTGACAAGACGTGGAAGATGCGCCAAAACAGTTGGGACCAGTGACCGCCAGTAACCCGTCCTTGACAATTTCTTTGTGTGCCTGCCATGTTCGGCAACGTGGGGGCCATCGCAGAGTTACACCGTCAGACTATCGCCTTGTCTCTCAAGGGATCACCCCATGACTCAGAGTGAACTAACTACCTATCGGAAGCTGTGACACTCCCCTCGCGTAGCTTGTGGCCTATTTTCATAATCCGACAAATACACCCAATCCGTCGTCTCCAAAACAAAGTGGTTTGTTGGGATGAGTGGCTACGAGCACTCAGACCCCTTCGATGAGGGTATGCTCCCTGTCGGCTCTATCCATCGGCTTCATTACGAACAGTATGGGAAGCCGGACGGGAAGCCAGGTGAGCCATCTCTTTCAAGTTGTCGAACAGTTTCAGTGACTTACCATCACCACATTCAAAAGTTGTGTATCTCCATGGTGGACCCGGAGGACACACCAAGAAGAGCAATACCTCCTACTTCAACCCCGACATCTACCGAGTAGTCCTCCTTGACCAGCGAGGTACAGGCAAGTCACAGCCTGCTCCAGAAATACGGGAGAACACGACACCACATTTGGTCTCGGATATCGAGGTCCTCAGGGTACACTTGAAGATCCCCAAGTGGCACTTGGTCTACGGCGGCTCCTGGGGATCGACCCTGGCGCTGTTATACGCACAGGCCTATCCCGATGTCGTTGGTTCACTCATTGTATGGGGAATTTTTACGACTCGGAAATCGGAAATTGCCTGGTTCAGAGGGCCCATTGGAGCAACCACTATCTTTCCAGAAGCATTCGAAGCTTTTGTTAACCACCTCCCGCCGGAGGAGCGCGGTGATCTCACAGGAAGCTACTATAAAAGATTAACGTGTGGCGATCATGCAACACAGGTCGCAGCAGCAAGAGAATGGAATCGATGGGACTTGAGCATCGGCTCACTCAAGATGGAGGAAGCTGATTTCAAGGCCTTGGATGATGAGGCGTGGTCGGTGCCTCATGCGGTTCTGGAAGCGCATTACTCGGTCAACGATTTCTGGCTGGAAGATGGTCAGATTTTGAAAGAGGAGAATATGGACAAGATCAAACATATTCCAAGTATGTCTATGTACACCCGTAAGCGTGAAGGTCTACGCTGACTCGGCCTGGTAAAGCCACTATCATCCAGGGACGATACGATATGGTCTGTCCCCCACAGACAGCGTGGGAGCTGCACAAAGCTATGCCCCAGTCGCGGCTGGTTTGGATCCCAGATGCCGGTCACCATCCCAAGGTATGACAAAATAGACATGAAGATCCCATTATATGTGCGGGGGAATTGAGATTAGGCTAACATCGCATAGGAGCCTGGCACCCGAATCAAGTTACTTGAGGCGTGCGATGAACATGCCGGTCAGGAATTTGGAGCATAACGGGATGTTGCACATAAGGCGCAATATCGAGGTTTGAAGTAATCACGTCAATTCAATAATTACTCTCCGATCAGCGTGTGAAGACGTATTGCAGGTCATGACTCATAATGCCACTCAATGGCAGGAAAAGATTCAAAACGGCTTGTGGGACCCGGCACGTGAGATCATCACTCCTTTTTTTCGGCCTCAGCTGCTGGGACAGAATCGCCCGCTGCCGTAGATGTCTCATCGCCTGTCTGGGGTACTGCGACTTTCGTATCTTCTACCTTAGTTTCCTCTTTGGGTGCGGTATCATCAAGAACAATATCACCATCTTTGTCGGTGGTGCCTGAATCGCCACCAGCAGGGTTGGGCTCCGTTGCAGATGCATCTGCCATAGTATCACCTGCAGCTTCCTCGCTCAGGTTCATTTCCACCCCCTTTCCATCCTGTAACCCTAGATCCTCCACACCCACAACCGGAGGTCCCCGGGCATGGGGTACTTCCTCAGATGGATCTGTGGGCGGTGAACCAGCAGTCGCCTTCATCTCTTCTTCGCCTTCAGCCGTCACTGTCGAGGTCATCGTGACCTCTTGTGGCTGTAAGGCTGTAGCTTCTTTGCGTATGTGTTAGCTTGAGGAGTATGACACGAGCCCTTATAGGTGTGAGGTGCAAACCTACGTTCTTCCAAGATACCGCTATCCGCACCGTCAAAAGAAGCGGCAGTTAACCATGGAATTGGCGTAAGAAGAGCTCCTCCCAGCGACTCATCACTGCCCAGACCAGAAGTATAGTCTGGGTTCAGATAGGTTCCAGCGCTGCTGGTGGGATGGACAAGCCCGTTAGGCTGGGCACTGGCGCTAGGTGGAGCATTGAAGGGAAAGACATCGGCGCCGCTGGTCACAGAAACGACACGGTCCACAGCTCGCAGATACGCAGGTAATGTTTTGTAATGGGCCGTTGGCCGAAGGATAAGCTCTGCAAGTCTCTGAACCGTGTGTGGTGGCTTTGCCACAAAGAAAGACTGAATATATGAGCGGATAGACCCTAGGATAAGTGCAAGTGGTGGTGGGAGAGCGTCGGTGGTCTGCGGAGAGGAGGGCGGGGGCTGGGAATCTGGCACGCGCTGGCTTGAAAGTGGTGAGCCAGTCGTCGCCTGTAGCTGATGAGTTGACTGGGGATCTTGAGGAGCAGCATTCTCTTTGTTGCTGCTCTCTGGGACTGGGTTGGACTCCGAAGGTGGGGATAATGGCTGCGGGTTGTAGGATGCCTGCGGCACCCTTGGCATGGGAAAAGCATTGTACACATTCTGGGAGAAGAGGTCAGCAACAGGCGCATCTGGGTCGCATGTTGGGTCCTTACATATTCCAGCCGTTCCAGCAGTGGGGCGACCATTTCCGCCCACTTTTCTCTATATTAGAGCATCAATCAGCCTCGCGTGATCCAGGGTGAGCTCGCTATCAGAGCTTCCAACATACAAGTCGATCGAGCCGCCATTGGCGACTGCCTCGAGGGCTTCTTCATCTACATAAGTTGCTTAGTCAGTTGAAGCGAATCAAAGCAGGTACTGGAGCTTCTTACCCAGCGACATTGTCGAGGTGCTGTAAGCTGCACAAAACAACGAACGATTCAGTGACGAGCTTCGGCGGTGATGGCACGTGCAGTTGATTGGGCGATGGCCGATCTTATCGATATGGTCATGTGACTCTCCGCGAATTTTCGGCGGGGCAACGAATGACTCTTTCCGTGCCTTTTTACAGTTCACAGCTCTCAATCGCAGTTCTTTGGTCAATTACGATGTGGAACTCTCGAAAGGTTGGAATTCTTGGGGGTGGCCAGTTGGGCCGTATGCTCGTCGAGTCTTGCAACCGTTTGAACATCCAGGCCAACGTACTGGATGCCGAGAACTCTCCAGCCAAGCAGATCAGCTTCCACGATGGACACGTTACGGGCTCCTTCAAGGAGCGCGAGGCGGTGCGACAATTGGCCAAGTCCTGCGATGTAATGACCGCCGAAATCGAGCACGTCGACACTCATGCCCTCGAAGAGGTCGCCTCCGAAGTCCAGGTTGAGCCTAGCTGGCAGGCTATCCGGACCATCCAGAACAAATTCAACCAGAAGGAGCACCTGCGCAAGTACGGAATCCCGATGGCCGATCACCGGGAGTTGGTGAAGAACACACCCGAGGAATTGGCAGAGGTTGGAGAACAATTGGGCTACCCGATGATGTTGAAGTCCAAGACCATGGCATATGATGGGCGGGGTGGGTGCTATATCTCGGTAGCAGTATGAATTTGGGACGGTACACTGAATGATTATAGGCAACTTCCGAGTGAACTCGAAGGCTGAAATTCCTGAGGCTCTTGAGGCTCTCAAGGACCGGCCCTTGTATGCCGAAAAGTGGGCCTACTTTAAGATGGTCCGTGATGCCCCAGCGTATCCCGTCCTCACAAACTTACACAATGCCTGACAACTCATTCCTATAGGAGCTGGCTGTTATGGTCATCAAGACCAAGGACGATGTCCTGTCATACCCCACCGTGGAGACTGTTCAGGAGGACTCAATATGCAAGCTGGTCTACGCACCAGCCCGGAATGTGTCCGACAAGATCAACGAGGAAGCTCAGGCTCTCGCCCGCAAGGCCGTTGCTGCTTTTGAAGGCAAGGGTGCCTTTGGTGTTGAGATGTTCCTGCTCGAGGACGACAGCCTCATGTTGTGCGAGATTGCCAGCCGCATCCACAACTCTGGTCACTATACCATCGAGGGCTGCGGTCTGTCTCAGTTCGACAGCCACATCCGAGCCATTCTGGATCTTCCGATCCCGGCGAAGAGTCTCGAGATTCGTCAGCCCTCTATCATGCTGAACATCATTGGTGGCTCTGCTCCCGATACCCATCTCAAGGCTGCCGAGGCCGCTCTTTCGATCCCTAATGCGGCCGTCCACCTCTACAGCAAAGGCGATGCCAAGCCCGGACGCAAGATGGGCCATGTTACGGTGACTGCCGCGACAATGCATGAGGCAGAAACTATCATTCAGCCCCTGATTGACGTTGTTGATGAGATCCGCGCCCAGCGGACCGACATCAAGACCAAGGCACAGCCTTCTGGACCCTCCAAGCCTGCGCCTCAAGTGGCTGTTGTCATGGGCTCTGACAGCGATCTCAAGACTCTGGTTCCCGGTCTTAAGCTGCTGGAGAACTACTTTGGTATTGAGCCCGCTGTCGAGATTACCTCTGCCCACCGCACACCCGATTACATGGCCAAGTACGCTGCCGAGGCTGCTTCTCGCGGTATCAAGGTGATTATCGCCGCTGCTGGTGGTGCCGCTCATTTGCCCGGCATGGCGGCCGCCCACACTGCTCTGCCTGTGATTGGCGTCCCTGTCAAGGGCAGCTCGCTCGACGGCGTCGACAGTCTGTACAGCATTGTGCAGATGCCTCGCGGTAAGTTTATGAATTACATTCTCACTCATCGGACGCTTGTACTAAGACTAACTCATGGTTCTTAGGAGTCCCCGTCGCAACCGTTGGAATTAACAACAGCATCAACGCTGCTCTCCTGGCTGCCCGCATTCTTGGATCCTTCGACCCCGCCATTCAGCGCAAGGTCGAGGCCTACGCCGAGGAAGCTCGTGCTGAAAACATGGAGAAGAAGGGCACCAAGATGCGCGAGCTTGGCTGGGAGAAGTACTTTGAGCAGATGTAGAATGCTCGATATTGTTTTTGTGAATTGAAGCTAACGTAAGAAAAATATTTTGATTCTTTTCGAGTGGGATAGGCAAGATCGCCTTTCCTTCTTTGGTGTACAGCGGGGGGCGTTTTATATCAAAACATAGACGACACTGAATGACAAATTTTCACTGAAAATCCTTCCAAAGTTTGTTCAGCGTTTATCACGACTCCGTTTGAGTCGAAAGGCTGAGCAACTATCCCAATTACGGTGGTGCTTAGGTTGCCACTGGTTGCCTCTGATCTGTCCTGTCCTCGAGCAGTCTTGCGCATAGCTTGGTTATTCTTCTCCAAGGCCGATCTGGACCGATTAATATGTTCAGCGTCCGCTGTTGCCTGGCACCTAGGCCACCCTCCACAACATCCTTGAGGAGGTTGGATTGTCCAAATCATTGCGTGGCTCTGTGTGATCAGGTTTCTGTTGTGTGACTGGAAAGCCTAGCCCGCGTCTTTCGACAGACGGGGCATTATGACGAGGCTTCGACTATCTACCGGATGATTGTGCGTGGTCTGGGAAGACACGCTCCTACTCCAGAGAGCAATGAATTTCTCGCGGATGTGCTCGCGAGCCTCGGCCTGGTTTACACACTCCAACGCAAGTTTGAACCTGCTCTCGCGTCCTTTGATCGGTCATCCAGTATCATGAAAGGGCTTGGAATTTTCACATCCCATGCGTCCATGTCGATCACATACAACAAGGCCGTGGTGTTTAGAATGACCAATCGGGTAGATGAGGCGGAGACATATCTGCGAGATGCGGCAGCGTATTTCTCCCGGAATGCAACAAACGAACACACACTCACTGGAATCGAGCGGAAACCCTGGTACCTTCGAATCTTGAATGACCTGGGTGAAGTCATGCTACGTGAAGGCTCTGTACCGGAAACATTCCAACTCTTCCAGCGTGTACACCAGGGTCTCGGAGATTCCTCTCGGCCAAGTGATCCTCAGCCTGCCCAACCCTCCCTCAAGCTAAATATGGGCAGAGCCCTTACCAATCTTGGGGACTTCTCAAAGGCTCGGGAACTGCTCGAGGAAGTGGTCTCAGTCTACACGGAATGGTGGGGGAGACGGCATCCGGAAGCCATGCGGACGATTGACGAGCTGGCTTGGACTTTGATGGAGAGTTGTAAAGATAGACAAACTAAACACGGCGATATCGACGTAGCAGGAGCGCAGCGTGCAGCTAGGTGACCTCTGGACTGAAGCTTTGGACTTTTATCGACGCACCGGGGGAGATGCGTCAGACACGGTGGCCAGGATTGAAGCGAATCTAGGCCAGCTGTCAGCCTATACCGCAATTCGAATCTACCAGAGGAACAAAGAATAAATCAAGAGACAATGAAATGTCAGTATTAAATCAAATCATAAAAGATCGCTAATCTACACAGAGACCCAGCCAAGCACGCCATCAAAGCAAGAACAGAAACGCCTAAACGACAGCGCTGAGATGATGCCTAGGAGCTCTTCAAGCAAGAAAAAAAAATAAAAAAGTCACAAGCGAATGGAGGTATTAATAATGAGAACAAGGAAAAGGGGTAATTAGCGAATGCTCTGCCTCCACCGATCGATAAACTCCTGTTGCGCCGGATCAACTGCCTGCCGTGTCATGTTCGGCCCACAGCCAGCGGGCATAGCATAAGCCATACCACCAGGCACGCCCATCATCATGCTATTATAGGCTTGCGCAGCAGGGTAGTTCATGTTCCCGTAGCCGTAGGGCTGAGCGCCCATCTGGTTGCCCATAGGAGCTTGATAGCCCGGATTGAGGGGCAGAGATTGCATAGACATATGGTGGGCATATTGCCCGGGCATGACGGTCCTGTATGGCAGGACATCGTTTGATGACTGGCGGGCGAGGTGCTGTGTGGAGCGAGTCTGCGGGAGCGTAGCCATGCTCCGTCGCATATGCAAGTTCTTTGCATTGCCGCCGGGCGGGCCGTTCTGCTTCTGCAGGCGGGCCCGCCTCTGAGCGAGAGTCTCGTTCTCGAGAACGTCAGCGGCCGGGGCGGGCTCTGGTTCTTTGGGCGCAACACCGGTCCGAGTGTCGATTTCTGCAAGTAGTTCACTGGCAAAATCGCTGTCGGCTGGGTTCTGCCCGCGAAGTCGCCTCATGCGCTCAGCGAGGGTCTCGCCTTCATCTTCGCTGTCGGCTTCCGGTTGAGCGGCCTCGTTTTGAGGAATTTCCGTCTCGTAGACTGTCACGGGGCGCTTCTCTAGGGCTGGTTCGCCGCGCAGTCTGGCCCGACGGGTGCTCAGTGGTTCGTTTTCTTCTAGCTCTCGTCGTTCCATCAGACCAACTGGTCGATCCTCGTCGTCATTGGGGGTCCGATCAGAGTACAACATTGCTAGTGGAACGTCGTCGTCATCTGCGGTGTCGCGATTGTTCCAGGCCAGCGTGACGGGTCGTCGCCGTCTCTTGTCACTCTGTTTCTGGGCCATTGCATCCAGCTCCAACAAAGTCGAATGCATCCCATGGGCTTGTGAGGCAGTTGGAAGGAATGTTCGCTGTCGCTGTTTCAATTCTTGCTTTCGCAGATCCAGCTCAGCCAGTAACGTGTTTGGCGGTCCCACGTAGTCGACAAATCCTTCCTCCTCTTCCTCGCCGCTCTCTCCGCTCTCTGGCGAATGCTCATCGCCTTCAGTATCGCTACCACTGGTTCGATCGGAATCATGCTCCTCATGAGACCGATCTTGGTTTCCGTCGCGCGAACTGACCGACCCTTCTTCATCACTCTGACGCCGAGTACTATGGCGTTGACCCATCGTAATCTGCGACTGGCGCTGGGCCTTCTGTCTCACAGGGTCTTTATGAATCGTCTGGCGCTTGGATTGCTGGAAAACGTACGAGCCAACCTGACCGGCGTAAGGGTGATCAGTGAATGCTGATACAGGCGCATGTGCCGAGGCGTCCAGGATACTATCAAGCGTCGCAACTGCCGAGTCCTGCTTCACGTCCACTTCCAGGGTGGTACTCGGCTTATCAAAGAATAGGCTCGCACGAAGTTGAGGTGGTATCTTGGACTGGCGCCTGTCCCTCTCGCCATCACCTAAACGGTTCTGCTCCGATCCGGCCAGCCAGGCCCCGGATTTCCTATCTTCGGCGACGATATTGGTTAATAGCTCGGTGCGGCGCTTTTCGCGATCGGAGATTGGCTTGCGGGATAGTTTCGGTGGAAGGTTCAGCATGCGGGGGACTGGGGCAGGGTAGTACACCATGTTCTCGCCCGTCTGCGGCTCCTTGTACGATTCCGGCTTGCTCGCAAGGGGTGGTTGGGTCAAGGACAGCTGGCGCCTGGAATTCGCACCCTCCAAGGGAGTGAAATGGACGCCATCGAAATCAGAGAAGAGTGTCCGCGCTTGCTGGAAGGTATCGCCGGAGGCGGCCGAAGCTGGTCGCTCAATTTCCTCCGGGACTGCATCATGTCCATCATATTGATTGTAGTAAGGGTCGTGCGGGTGGGTATAGATCGGGCCTTGGGGTGCCGGGAGAATGGCCGACGGGGCGGGCATGCGACTCAGGAAATGGCCGTCTTCGTCGTGGTCGGGCTCCGGCAGTTGGGCCAGTCGTGATGCGCCCGAGACGGAGCGCTGGCGC
>JAXQJV010000703.1:0-14965 GCA_037042255.1 Penicillium sp. PG106-07D
TTTGGTCAACCTTTATCCCGAAGAAGCTGGCGCAGTACCTGCCAGACGAGACCAAGTCTGAGGCAGGCGAGATCTTCGGCAAGTTGACCAAAGCGCTATCATACCCACCCGGCTCGCCAACGCGTGATGCTATCAATCGTTCCTACGAGGAGACCATGCACCGCCTCCTGGCACTTGCCCTCCTCGTGACGCTACCACTCATCCCCCTAAGTCTGATTATGGAGAACTATAAACTCGACAAGGTAAGATATGGAAATATCACCGCCAGGCCCGTGGGCAAATACTTACCCTCTCTAGATGAGTCCAAAGAGCAGTGCCGATCACGATTCCAATGACACAACCTCCGTCGAGGCCGAGGCCGACTCTGATGACACACACCACAAACGAACGTAGACACCCAACGTCCACGAATGTCCACAGCCTCCATACATGAATTCTACGAGTTACGACCTGCAAATACATTTCTCGCTTCTTTCTCGATCTATCAACACATCAATTTGTGGCATGTTCCCTGCATATTACATCTCAAAGACATCAGCAATTTGGCGTTGTTTCTCCATTGTTTCATGTCATTTACTTCGTACATATCTTTGAGCCTTGATTATTGTGCCTGGTCTGATCCGACATGACCTGATCTATTCGATTCACGGGTTGGCGTCTCATCGGACCCTCAAGTCTGCATCTCCTCCATCCTTCATGTCTGCTACCTACATCCCATGACTTCTACGCATCCGGCGTTTCAATACTCTAGACGCGTCTACCCGAAAATACGATCAAGGAAGCCTGCTGCTCGCTTTTGATCTGAGTGGAACTTAAGCTTGGGCTTTGATTTTGAAGATTAATATTTATAGACGAGCCGGAATGCTGCTTCCACGTAATGCCACAAGTTGAAATGGCATGACATGAAAGCTTTCCTTCGGAGATTCTCCCAATCTTATTCAGACTAGCACTCGGATATCTACAGTACCCTAGAAGATTCCACACCTCCCGTCTTCCGGCATGTATCCGTGCCCAAACTTTAGATCCAAGCTTATGATCTGCATGCACATTGCGACCAGGCTCGCTGTGTGCGTTCTAGACGGCCGTCCGAAAAGCAGAATTGCAATTTGGACCGCGCCAAGACAGACGGGATTTTAAGTGAGGCGTTCAGCCAGGATCAGGGCGTGTCTGGTATTTTGTGTTTTATTCCGGCGCTAGGAAGCCTCGACGATGCGAGCTCGACTTGATATGCCTAATATCATTTGAATGTCTTTCATGGACAATATTATGATATTTGAGACTCGCAACGCCTCACAAAGATCCCGCCGTCATCCCGTCCTATAATCTTCTCCCACGTAGAATCGACAATCTCAATCTCGAGGCTTGTTCGGACCTGGACTAAGCCAGTACCAGCTGTCCCATCTGCAATAAGAGTCGACAACCACCCTACACCTCCCAAAACCAAGCCCAAGACCAAGCCAAAGTTTGTCTACGCTGGAGACCAGCTCAGTCGACAAGTGCATGTACCTGCATCACCCGCTGCATGCAAGAGCAAGAGCGGGCCAAGGCTCGGCCAGCGAAGAAGTGAGGCGGGCTTGCATTTGGGAAGCATGGGTGGGTAGATGGTCCTGCCAAGGAGAATCGTGTGCCTGCTAGTGTAAGCCACGCTTTTCGTTGAGGTACAAGATACAATGTCAAGCTGAGGTGCTTGTTGTTGTTCTGGGTAGCTGCGCCCAGGTTTAGTGGAGGTGAGTAATGAATCGTTGGGAATGGGTATTGGCGGTCGCGTGAGCTGTAAGCGTGTGGAACCTACTATGTATACATAGTTCTCTACTGTAGCAAGCTCAGACGGACAGTAGGGGCATGGTATACGGTACAGGGTCAGAAATACGAGTGGAAGCATGATAGTTAAGCTTCGGGTCCATATCAAAGCTCCGAGCGTTTCGGAAAAAACCAACAACCGGAATCACAGCAAGTGTACGGAGAACTCGGTAATTGAGACAACAACTCCCTCTTATGAAATCGTAGAGATATCCAGCATCTGAACTGTGTACTCAGTATTGTACTTGGTACTAACCTGAGTAACTTAACTAGTAATGAACAAGATTAAACCTATAGAACACCAGCCAAAGTCCCCGTATCTCAAAATCAAGGGGTCGATCCATCGAACGGTCCAACGGTCGAACGCGCTGGGACCCCCGCTCGGCCCGTGACAAGATCGTTGATTTGCCAAATTTCCCATTTCAGAGGCTGGTGGTGGCTTGTTTAGAGGCCTTGGGGCGGGCTTCTGGAATAATGAAAAGGGGGACGTTCAGGGGCTTGGGCGGAGTCGGGGGGTGAACCTGAGCCATGATCCATCGATTGAGGTCATTTGGGAGTTGAGTGTTGTCATTTGCGGGGGGAACTTCGAATCTTGTGTGAGTTACGTATGGAGCAATTAGCATCCAGACAGGAGATTCGAAACGTAGTGGGAGATCGAGCAATGTGTTATCATTGAGGTAAATGTAAATTCATTATGGTTATCCAGGGTGTAGAGTAAAGTACTGCAGTACTGGAGGGAGAGCTAAGCTATTCAACGGCCTCCAGACTCTGACAGCACAAGCTGTTCGATCCAATTAAAACGGTAATAGTCCAAGGGCTAATGGAGTAACTTAGTTAGTTAGTTAGTTATAACTGGGTAATCATTAATTAAGGGGCGTTTCGGGGTCGTTGTGCTCGGGTTTTTCTTTTGTTCAACGGGAAGAAGTATGGGCTCTTCGATTGGGTCGATGTTCCAGGATTGATAGGGCCATAGGGGCATATGAAGCAAGATATGAGAATCTTGCTGTCCAATGCTTCCTCGGAGATGTGATCACGATGAGTGTTCATCTCGCATGGCGGTCCATCGGTGGTCCTTTGGACGATTGGGGCCCATTTTGTGGATCACCCAGCGCTTAGCCGAACGGCAGGTGGCCGTCACATCGAGCGAGGGATTTGGCTACGAGCTCCATTTTGGATCCTGCAATAAACAGACTCAACGGAGTGAGACCTGACTCTGCCTAGATTAGTACTTGGCATGATCCGGGCGGGGGGGGGGGGGGGGGATCAAGGTAAGTTTTTACTAGTTAGAGCTGCTGATTTGGAGATGCTTTGTTCGAGAGAAGCATTGTTCCCCGTACACAGTCATACAAGGAGAGAGGGACATGGTATGTCAAGAATGTACTGTACTGCATCTATCGCACCATTTTTCGACGAGAGTACAATTGTACAATCTGATTGATAGAATGATTGATTCAACACTCACCTGGGCTGAGGATAACCTCCTTGTCTTCTGTCTAGCTGTCTCGTGTAGTCCAGTGTCTAGACCTATCGGCCCCAATCTTTTTTCCACCCACTCAGTGTCCCGACCAGTCACCAGTTGCCATTCTCTTTAGTAACCTCCCACTTGGGCCCGCTCAAGACGGTTAGACCAAAACTGCTTGGAACCACATCTCCTTCTTCTCCTCCTCCCACCCACTGCCCTCACGACTCCTCTGGCTCTAGTCTGCTCTGCTCTGCTCTCCTGCTGCTGTTCTCCCTTTTTGGTCTCCCGGTCCCACCTTTTCCTCCACCGCTGCCGCTGCCGCTGCCGCTGCACCTCCAACCTTGAACCCTTTCAACTCTTCACACACCTCACCTCCTCCTCCTACTTCCCCGCCCTCCACTTACTCTCCTGACGTCTGGATCTAACCCCCGAGGCCAACATGGTTGTCGCTACCATCAAGTATCGTCGATTTCCCCCTCCTTTTCTTTGACACTCCCGCTGCCTAGGGCCTTGCCCCCTTCTCCTGACCGAGGTAGCAACATGACCAACCTCATGGCTACCACCAAGATCATCATCACGTTTCACCCCCCTTCGCACCAACTGAGCTAACCTCCAATCTCTTTCCCTCAGGTGTGTCGTGGTCGGTGACGGTGCCGTGGGAAAGACGTGTTTGCTCATTTCCTACACAACCAACAAGTTCCCCTCCGAATATGTTCCCACCGTGTTCGACAACTACGCCGTGACCGTGATGTAAGTCATGTTCCACCGGGTCCCTTGTGAGGGGAGAACCAGAAAAAAATATTACCCGAAGTTCAATCACTATCAAGACAAGAAGAATCGCGCCCTGACTTTATGCCGCTTTGTTGGAATAGGATCGGCGATGAGCCTTACACTCTCGGTCTCTTTGATACCGCTGGTCAGGAGGATTATGATCGCCTGCGCCCGTTGTCCTACCCCCAGACCGACGTCTTCCTGGTCTGCTTCTCCGTGACCTCCCCGGCCTCGTTCGAAAACGTACGGGAAAAGTGGTTCCCCGAGGTGCACCACCACTGCCCCGGTGTGCCCTGCCTTATCGTCGGCACGCAGACCGATTTGCGCGACGATCCCGGTGTTCGGGAGAAGCTGGCTCGCCAGAAGATGCAGCCGATTCGCAAGGAGGACGGTGACCGGATGGCCAAGGAGCTTGGTGCAGTTAAATATGTGGAGTGCTCTGCTCTGACGCAGTACAAGTTGAAGGATGTCTTTGATGAGGTATGCCAGCGACTTATCCTTTGTCCCGAACACGAGATCCTACGAACAGAAATGACGCTATCGCTATCACTACTTATCCCGGCCTCGCGCGGGAGGCGCCCTCCACTTCTCCTGCTCACTGCTAACTCACTTCCTCTCCACTTTAGGCTATCGTGGCTGCCCTCGAGCCCGCGCCCAAGAAGAAGTCAAGGGGCTGTCGCCTGCTGTGATCCAATCCCCCGTACATTTTTCACAGGTTGGTTTTTTTTTCGTCCCCGCCCGTCCTTCGACCGATTGAGCTCGAGCAGCCGCTGACGCCTTTCGCGATTGTCCCGCAGATACGACGGAATGAATTTTTGTTTTGTTCTTTTTTCTTTCGCACTTGATCTGGGAGGCAAATTACTTGGCTGGACTATGTTTACTGGGATATCCGCGAGGAAGAAGATAAAAAGGGGAACGTTCTTTGTTATGAGCTAGCGTTTGCTATCTGAAGCGTCTCGATCTGATCTCGATCCGAGCTCCACACCATGATCCTATGGTATTTTATCAGTTTTGCTCTGCTCATCCTCGATAGTTCCTCTATCGCCTTGCTCTCTCTCCGGATTCTTATGCCTCGAGGGGTCACCCTCGACAATATCTCCCAGTTCGCCTGTTCCCGGCTTGTTCCTCACCTACCATTCCCCTTTTCCCCCTTTTTCCGTGGCTTGACTGCGTACACCTCTCGCACAGAGCTCTGGACACGCAGCTCTCAATCTCGAACCGAAGCCATTCCATTCTAAATGTCTACCAGTGACATGTTTCCTCCCGTCCCTTTTCCCCGATCACCTCCGCACATTCTATCCACTCCTTCAATCGACAGCGACCGCGAATTTTCACCCTTTCCCTTCCTCCTCCTGCTGCTTCTCTTCTCGTGGGTTCCTTTTACAGCGCACGACTTGGCACATCGATTCCCCCTTGTTCCCCGCATCTTCCCGCACCACATCTTGTTCACCTCTTTCATCGTCTCTCTCGGCGTTAGACGTCAGGGCGTGTTTTTGGCCGATGATTTCCGATTCCATCTTTATTACCTTGCTATTTTATCATCAATCCACTACCTTTTCGATCTGCTTTTCGATCCCCCGCTGTGACTATTCGTTGGTGGATGGATCTACAAAATTGTTTAAAGAGTTTGTTGGTTGTTTCCTCCTGTCTTCGAATCAAAGAATATCTCTGTCTACGTCGCCGGACTTCGAATGACTACACGTCTTGTCCGCTCTCGCATGCCGTTCACCTACTGGGTACAAGTATCATATTCGTGCTTTCAACACTGCTGTGATTCTTGGTCTGCTGAACGTGCTGGTCTTATCTTCGAGAAGACCAATGGGAAGCTTCGAACCTGGAACCCTGCACGTTGCAGACAGAATAGCTCAGCTCTTGATGGTTCTCCGTGGTGACTGTCGTATCGTCGAGCTGGTAGATGTAGATTGTAGGTTTGATATTGCAGCTAGCTAGATGAAACGGCTGCTCCCGGCTAGTCATGGCTGCAGACGGATGCTAAACGTTTTAAGTATCTTTTTTACAATTCCGACTTATTTTTCGGGTCCTGAATAGTAAGTTGGTACTTCAGGGCCAACATGTCAGCTTGGATCATTTGTACACGACATACAGAAGATCAGTATTAACAGTGTAGTCTAAGCCTCGAGCATTCCACGTTCATATCAAATCGTATCAGTCATGCTTCTTCAATCTACAGGCATCATGAGTCTCGTATATATAGTGCCCGTCCAATCCCACAGCAACTCCATTGAAGCTTTACAGCTCATCCTTAGCCTCACCATCGATCACCTTCTCATCCTCAACAACACCCACACCACCCGATCCATCCTCCCTCCGTCCATACCACCCACCCAACTCCTCATCCACCCCAGCCTTAACCATACTCGTAATAATCTCAAAGGCAACCTGCGCCGCAGCCAACGCCGTCGTCTCCCCCTTGTTATCATAAGCAGGCGAAACCTCCACAATATCAGCCCCCACGAGATTCAACTTCTCCAGTCCGCGCAGAATCCGAATAAACTCGCGCGTCGTCCAACCACCAGGCTCCGGCGTCCCGGTTCCCGGCGCCGTCGACGGATCCAACACATCAATATCAACCGACAAATAAACCGGCTGCTCAGGATCCAGCCCGATCCGACTCACAATCGCATCAACCACACCCATCGGGCCAAGCTCGTCAATATCATCCGCATGGATCCGGATAAAGCCCTGCTCGGGACCGGGCGTGGTATAATCGCCGTCATCGACGCCAGTCAATCTCGTCCGAAGTCCCGCATGCGCAGAGGTCGAGTTACAGATCAGTCCTTCCCGGGAAGCCTTATGGAAGAAACTCCCATGGTTGAACTGTGTCTGCTCACTCTGCCAATACGCCGAGTACCGCACCGGATTCCACGTATCAAGATGCGCATCGAAATGCAGCACCGTAATCGGCTTGCCATAAATCTGATGCAACGCCCTCAACGCCGGCAACGCAACACTGTGATCCCCACCCAACGTAACAAGCTTCGGGTGTTTTGCGCCGATCCCGCCGCTACGAGGCGGGGCGTTGACAATCTTCCGACTACCCAGTTCCAAAAACGCCTCGTACATCTGCCGCTCGGCGAGACCATTGTCAAAGGGTGTGATGGGGATGTCGCCGCAGTCCGTAATCTTGGCCCAGGATTTGTACGGGTTTATGCCGGCGCGGGTGTTGTAGCTTGTGCCGGACATTTGGCGGGCGCTGGCAGCGCGGATGGCGCGGGGTCCGAAGCGGGCGCCTGGTCGGTAGGAGACCGCTGTGTCGAAGGGTGCGCCGATAATGGCGATGTCGTAGTGTTCCGTGGGTTCGACGAGGCATTTTACGGGGCGGAGGTGGGCGAAGCTGGATATGCCAGAGAAGGACCACTGCGTAGTGAGGGGAAGAGGGTTAGATATGGCTACTGCTGTGGAATTTGGCTGCTCGGGGGCATGCTTACCTCCTGATCCCACTTCTTCAGCAGCTCCTCGCGCTCATGTTCGGGGACGACTTCGGCGTCGGCGTCGCCATGGTGTGCGCACGACACGGCGGTGCTGGCCAGCGCCAGCACGCTCAGTAGAGACTTCCAAGCGGGCATGGCGGGTGTTAGACTGGGAAGAGTAAGGGAAAAAAAAAAAAGGAAGTGTACAAGGTCAGACAGGTTGAATAATTAAATAGTTCCAAGATAAGTGCTGCTACTACCAGCGTACCACCAGCACAGTAAGTATACGGAGCTTGGCTTCTCCGCCGAACTTCCTAATCAGCAATGGTATGTGCAGCGCTGGATGACATGCTTAATCATAGGGCCATCTCATTGGCAGGGAGGTCGTTGACTCGGGCTTGATACTGTGATTCGTGTGATCTAAAGGGAAAGACGAGCAGATAACCAGTTCTCCTTGCTGGCGGAACGCTACTCGAGTTAATGTTTGGCCCCGCCAAATCCGAAAAATCGTGCAGACTTTCCCTTCTTGGCGACCCTCCGCTTTTTGTTCTTTTTGTTCCGCCATCTGAGCAGTAACTCAGTACTGCAATACTCATGCTGTACTACTACTATTTGCCAATCGTCTATTGTACATAGTCATACGAACCCTCCATCTCGATAACCATCCGATCCAACCAATTGCCCCTCAACGCTCCAACAGACCCCTCAATGCGATGCGTCGCGTCGTCGTGACGGGTCTGGGCGCGGTCACTCCCCTCGGCCTTGGTAAGTCACGCATTCCACTTCTCCTTCAACAACCACAAACCCCATTCTCTTCCACCTGGTCTCAAGGCCAGATTCCTCTCGAATCATCCTGCCACACCGGGGTACAAGCATCTCCGCAGCTCTCCATCCAAATCCCGGACAACCTGCCCGTCACGCACGCTCGGCTTTGCCGCAGAGTCCCCGAGTCCCCACCTGCCACCGCCGGAAGGGGAAAGTCTTAACAGCCAATGACGGCATATTCGCGATGGGGCTCCTAGCTCCGCGGGGTTGGGTCGGGTCGATGGATTTGGCCTGTCCATGCGATTGCGGAGGGGAGTATGGGTCGGCAGGTGGCAGTTCTAGAAACTCGACTGCCGGAAAGAAGCTTGCATAGACATCAACATTGACGTGCTAGAAGAGATGTGGATGTGACGTGCTAATTCTCTCTCTCCCCGATAGGCGTGCGGCGCACTTGGAAACGTCTACTAGACGGCCATTGTGGTATTGTCAATGTCGTCTCGCGCGATGAGCGGTTTCGGGAGATTCCCGCGCAGATTGCGGCTCTCGTGCCTGGGGGGAAGAGGGATGACGGGGAGTGGACTGCGTCGGAATGGTTGAGCCGTGGTGTATGATAAGTTCTTTTCCTTTCTGTCAGGCTGTGATTCGCTTCAAGTCCAGACTGGTAGTCGGGCGTCGGTCAAATATGCTAATTCTGCGTCTGGATAGGAAGAGCGTGTAATGGCCAAGTTTGCGCAGTATGCTATGGCTGCTGCGGAGGAGGCTCTTGATGATGCGGGGTGGAAGCCGACGACGTTTGAAAAGAAAGAGGCTACGGTATGCAAGGACCAAGAACGATGGGCCTTTTGGATTTTTGAGCATCGTAGCTAAACTTTGTGTTCGATGTTAGGGAGTCTGCCTGGGCTCGGGTATTGGCAATTTTGATGAAATATACGACACCGTCGTTGCGTATGAACAAGGGGTGAGTCTCATTCGAGCTGAAGAAAGACCGTAACTGATGCTTGCCTTGATTAGGGCTACAAAAAGGTGAATCCTCTATTCGTACCGAAATTATTGATCAATCTTGGTGCCGGACATATCTCTATGAGATATGGCTTCATGGTATGTAGACCAGCTGGAAGCCCCAATCTATCAAGAGATCCAGGCTGACTCCCCAGGGCCCCAATCACGCCGCAACAACAGCTTGTACGACAGGCGCCCATTCCATCGGCGACGCAGCACGGTTCATTGCCTTTGGCGACGCCGATGTCATGGTTGCTGGCGGCGGCGAGTCGTGCATTCATCCTTTGGCTATCGGAGGCTTTGCTCGAGCCCGCAGTCTAGCCACAGCCTTCAACGATACCCCCGAGAAAGCATCGCGACCCTTTGACGCGGACCGGAAGGGCTTCGTCGTTGGTGAAGGTGCAGCCATGTTGGTTCTCGAGGTACGTTTTCAAAACGACAAGAATCAATGAATTATTTCTCTTTACCAAATCCGATTCTCATCAATCTTTAGGAACTGGAGCACGCTCGCACCCGAGGAGCCCACATCTACGCCGAGCTAAAGGGCTACGGCTGCTCCGCCGACTCGCACCACATAACCGCACCCAAGGAAAATGGCGAGGGCGCCTTCCTAGCCATGAAAAAGGCACTGAAGCAAGCCCAATTACCACCCAGCGCGGTCGACTACGTCAACGCCCACGCAACATCAACTGTCGTTGGCGACGCTGCCGAAAACGCAGCGATCAAGGCTCTCCTCCTCGGGCCGGGGGGCAAACGCAAAGCCGCAGATGTGAATGTTAGTAGCACCAAAGGTGCTGTGGGCCATTTGCTTGGTGGTGCGGGTGCGGTGGAAGCTGTGTTTAGTGTGATGGCTATTCAGGATGTGAGTTCCCCGATTTATCATTGGTAATGTCGTTTGGGCGTATGGACTGACGAAGATACCAGAATGTAATGCCGCCGACTATCAATCTGGACCGGCTAGCGGAGGGGTTCGATTGCAATTATGCGCCGAAGGAAGCGCAGAAGAGGACAATCGATGTGGCTTTGACGAATAGTTTTGGGTTTGGGGGGACGAATAGTAGCCTTTGCTTTGCTAGGCTTCAATAGAGGATCGTGAGTTGGGTTTGTACGATAAGTGGTGTATTGCTTAGCGTTATCATTGCAGCCTATTTTCTGTATTGATGTTTCGAGGTGTTGCATCTGGATAAACAATCAATCAATCAAGTCGATACCAATTCCTCTGCCTGATCACTGGTGTATTCTTGTTATGGCAGCCTGGTTCCTGTATAGATGATTCGAGATCTTGCCTTTGGATATGCAAAGAAATAAGCCATTCAATCAATCATTGCTATCCTGCACTATCACTTGTCTCATTTTCTGTCCTTCACTATCCGTAACAACAATCCAGACACTAACAAATTCAGGTCCAAAGTCATTCGACCTGCCATCACCCCGGCACGTGACTCGGGCCCCATTGCGGAGCCCCCGACCTTTTGATTCCGGAGACGAAAGGCACCACATTTCAGCACATCTTCTCTGGCGTCATCCGATTTTACCGAGTGTGCCAGAGAGTGTACAACTGTGTCAAGTACAACTCATACCTTCGCCCATTATGGCGACAAACGGTGATGCTGGTCGAGGTAAGCTTGCCACTTGACCAAGTCGCCAGGAACCCGCGACCGGAACAGCGCGTGGTCGTCTGCGCCGAAGGGTTCGACCTTGTCACTGACAGAGTGCTGATTGATTCTGCTGTATACAGCATCCGGCAGCCTGGTCGATGCCTCCGGCTACAAGTTCACCGAGAAGGACACCAAGCCCGGCAAGATGAAGGTCAAGAAGACCGCCAAGGCATCGACGAAGAAGAAAGCAGATGGTACAGATTAGGCATCCTTGCTACTCGTCTGATTCACATGCTCATGACCGACATGCAGATTCAAAAGATGGCCCCGTCGACTCCTCTCCCACATCCTCACCCCTCCCCAAACTAGACGATAAAGTCGCGGCCTCCTTCCCAACCGGCAAACCCCGCGAGGAAGACCTCCTCGAAACAGTCATTTGCAAGCACTGCAAGCGACCTGTCCTCAAAGCCACCGCCCCCGAGCATATCCGCGGCTGTCTCAAAGCGAAGCAAGAGAAAGCGCGCAAGAAGAAAGAAGCTCGCGACGCGGCCAACCGCGCCAAGGTCTCGGACGGTAAGGACGACGACGACCTGAAGGCGGACGGGGACGACGCAATGAAGGGCCAGAAGAGCGCCAAGAAAAGCGCTGTCAAGGGCACGACGGACGACAGCACGAAGAAGGGGAAGAAGCGCAAGGCCGATGAGGACGACTCCAAGGAGCCCAAGAAAAAGAAGAAGAAGGATGAGCCCAAGGCCAAGGCGGCGAAGCCCAAAGGTCCTGTGGATGTTGAAAAGCAGTGTGGTGTGCAACTGCCTAACGGGGCGCAGTGCGCACGCTCGTTGACTTGCAAGAGTCATTCTATGGGCGCGAAGCGGGCTGTGCCTGGACGCTCGTTGCCGTATGATATGTTGCTGCAGCAGTATCAGAAGAAGAACCAGGCGAAGCAGCAGAGTAAGTTTGATCTGACCCTCCAGCGGCCTTTTTACCTGATGATCTAACGTCGATATAGGAGCCGCAATCGACGCCAACGCCCCGCTACCCGAAGACATCGACACAAACGGACCCGTCGACTCGGACGAAGAGCGCGACACCGTCATGGCAGCAATTGCCCGGTCCGCACCGAAGCCTCTGGTCGAACACACCCTCATCAGCACAAAATCCAAGTACCGCATCGTCCGCATCAAAGAGCAAATGCTACACGCCATGGGCGGCCGAGGTGGCGCCGGACTATTTTCGACAGACGAGAACCAGCCTTTATTCGGTGGGAACCTTTTCCAACCCTTCGACACGGACTTGAATGCCACCTCATCACCCGTGATTCCCACCGAAGCTGGTGATGACAGTTCCAGGAAAACGCCTATGCAGGGTAGTCGCAAGACGCCTCTAGTGGCGGCATAATGAGCCCCCTGATTTCCATCCTGCTTGTACCTCTATACTTGCTCGAGTGGGCCCGCACGGGTTGACGACTTTACGACTATATCAGGCGTTTTCCTTTTTGGTTCTCCTGTTTCCTTTTAGCTTTGTCCCGGCGTACTGGATTGAGCTTGCGATGCTGGTGTTGAGGGAGGCGGTTCGTGTATATCCCCTACTCCCTCTTCTTCCTATGGATGCTTCATTGCTTTCTCTTTTTCCCTTTTTTAAGGCGGCTCGGACTCGACGGGCTTGCCCGGGCATTGGAACAGCCCGGTTTCTTCTTTCTTTGGTTAGGTGATGAGAAATGATACCCCTAGCAGCTGGCGATACACTTTACAGTGTAGAATGAAATCAAATTCTAGTGCGAACTACGATCCATATCTTGGGTCATTTGTAGGGTGTGGACGTGAAAAGTAACCTGTTGCTTTGCTTGCTTCACTAGCCCGATAACAAGAGCGGAGTGCAGAGTTTTACGCGACCAGCCTGTCAAAGCCATAGCCCTCAGTATTTCCCTTGAGTTTTTCTCTGAATCTTAAGAGAATTAGACTCTGGATCTAGCTTGGAGGAGATCGGGCGATTTGCGGCATTGACATAGTATAAATCTCGAACCAGTGACAGGCCGTATCATGAGAGAATACTTCGTTTCCCGCATACTCATAGAAAATTATGTGGGCTCTCTATATCCAACAGTGCCATGAAATTAAAGTCGTCAAATTAACCTGGCGGACGAGTCGGTGACAAAGAATAACAGGTTAGTTGGTTCACAAACCGCGAACTGAAAACCTAAGACGAGGATGATCGCCCGCGTCCTCTTCCCTCCGTCCATATGAATGAAACCAGAGAATGCAGGCTAAATCGCCGGATTAGTATGATCATGTGGTAACTCATTAAAGCTATCTTTCAAATCAGAGAGGGCAAGGAAGATATTGGTGGAACAGAGTAGAACCAAAATGATCTGTTGGAGAGCTACGGCTCTAGAACCAATGGGTCTACTGTTTGAACATTACTCCTTCCAAAATGAAGGGGCCTAGACCCGAGATGATGTGTTTAAACTGAATCACTGCCGGTGGAATACGCTATATGTGGCAGACAATATTTTAATGTTATCGAGCCCGTGCCCGCTGAATTTACCTCCTATGGTACGTACCCAAGGTTATTCTGTTTCTTATGAGATAAATAGTGAGCAGTGACTGATAAAACTGGAAATTAACCCCTTCATGAATGACTGTGGCTAATCTCAGGTAGAGTTATCTTGTTGAGCATGTCATTGGATCATACATACCCCGGGGGGCTTGTCCTTTTGAGGAAATATCTCGAAATTATGAGGCCCCCTGCGGATGGTGATGCGGGAGGTCATTATTTTGCACCGCCAGGAGAGCCAGGGGAGCCACCAGAAGGACCTCCAGTAGTGCCTGCAGCTGCAACAACGAGATGGAGCCAGGTGGAATGGGTACTCAACCAAATGTGGTGGAATTATGAGAGCATTCGTTTACTCATGTGGCACGGTATTCAAAATTTGCAGATTTCCCCCTCGATCCGAGATTCCGCATATGATTTCACGAAAAGAAACACCGATATCAAGGTCAAGTTGCATTAGAAGTGGTGCATAGCACGCGAGACGCATTGATGCAAGGTGAAGCTAACTTATGAGGACTCTGTTATAAACCACCAAGCACATTTACCACCCATGAAGATGGCTCGCCTAGGAAGCCCGTTGGAGTCCAGTGCAACGATACTCCGCTGGATTCAGAGAATCAAACAGACGTGGCCCATCATTTGCAACGTTTCCGAGACCGTTTGGCCGTGCCTGTAACGGTAGTTAACGGCTACCAATCGAAAATCAAAAGCAACCAGAAGAGACGTCAGAAAAGGTTCGAAAATGCTATAAAGCTGGTTTTTGCGGCCACAGGTCTAGCTACTGCATTGGCACCGGTATAACCCGGACAGAGATTCTTCAGGTATGCAGGTCTCAGCAAAAATGTACTCAAAACTGTGTTGCGTCAATATCATTGTACAAGTCTCATTAATTCCTGCAGGCTTGTTGGAAAGGATACTTTGATCCACCATACTTAATTCCTATCCCTTAATTTTTCGGAAAGTCCAAATCAGTATCCTGCACCGCTTACTTCTTGAGAATCACTACCCTTGAGGTCGTCTGCCCATGACCCATTTTCGAGACGGTTCGCATACATCTCCAATATCACCGGTTCCCTAGCAAGTAACTGGAAACCGAAGCTGGCAGCACTTGGGCGACTGTTTTGGATTAGAGCAGATAATAGACGTTTGTTTTTCAACAAGTGGGAAGGCCATGGTGCCGCAAGTTGCGGTCGCAAGTACGGAGTATAATATAAGAGAGATTGGAAGCATTCAGCCTAAACCGCGGTGCCAGCCCTGAATATAAAGTACTGTAAGTTAGCTGCGTTGTTAATCATAGTCTTGCTATCGCTGTATATCTGAATCTCTTATATAATGTAGTCTTCTAAATGGCCCGTTCTGGATCTTTCGAACAATACTCTAACCTGATAGCAGGACATCCAGAAAATATTGGAATGGTTCAGGCTCTTCGTGCAGACGGTGTTGCCAAGCTGATGATCGTTTGCTCAGCAATCCTTGGAATTTCCTTATGTAACATAAATTGCTGGACTCTTACATCAACCAGCTCGCTTAGCTCAGTTGGTAGAGCGCGTGACTAGTAATCACGAGGTCGCTAGTTCAAATCTGGCAGT
>JAXQJV010000704.1:0-14980 GCA_037042255.1 Penicillium sp. PG106-07D
ATAATCCATGAGTATCTGATATTATCCCTATTTTCATCATATTTTCCTTTCTATAAAATTAAAATACCCCTTGTAAATCGATGCCGAGTGGCGCCTGGCTGCCAGAGCGCTCCGCAATGCTGGCTGGGGAACGATCTTCTACCTGATCACGACCGATATCCTGGGCTGGTCGCAGACACCGTATGTGTTTGCCAACACTGGATACGGTCTGGGTGTTGGTATTTTCCTGCTCATGGGTTTCGCTGCCTTTGCGTCCGGCATCATGATCTGGAGGACCTTCCTCGGTCTCGACTCATCCCGCTACCCGATTGTCAGCTTCGGTGACCCCTTCCTGCGTCTGTACGGTCCCAAAATGCGTCACTTCATCAACTTCATGCAGTCGCTGCAGATGTTCCTGAGTGTCGCCGTCGTGCTTCTGGGTAACACTGGTATCATTGCTCAGCTTGGCGGAAACGCCAACCTCTGCTATGTCGTGTGCGGTGTCATCTCGCTCGTTGTCGGTATGGCCAGCGGCTACATGCGCTCTCTCAAGCACCTGGGTTGGTTTTGCAATCTGGCTGTGTGGATTAACATCGTCACCTTCCTTATCATGTGAGTTTCCTGCCTCCTAGTATGCCGGGTGTGATATAGTTGGCTGACTGGTATAGTTGCGTTGCCGCGGCCAAGCATGGCCCTGATCCGGCTGCTGCTGTTCAGAACGGTATCCTCAACAAGGCCTGGGACACTGTGGCCACCATGGCACCAGTGAAGACCTTTGTCGGCACGCCGTCTGCTGAGTACCAGCCTACCGACACGGACCTCTTTGCCGCCCAGTTCAACGGCATCAACAGCATGGTTTGTACGTTGCCCCATCCCAACAACAGTCTACATGACCTGGGGATCAAAGTGCTCACTGCTCTCCAATTAGATGCGTACTCTGGAGCCGTCATGTTCGTCGCCTTCCTGTCCGAGATGAGACGTCCCATGGACTTCTGGAAGGGTCTGCTCGTCGCTCAAACCTTCATCACCGTCGTCTACATCTTCTTCGGTGCCTTTGTAAGCTCCCACCAGCTCTCTCTGCCCACGCTACAGGCAATCCTGACTGTTTCTAGGTCTACCACTACTACGGCCAGTACAGCTACAGCAACGTCAACCAGTCCGTCAACCCCCAGAATCTCCAGGTCGTCGGTAACGTCCTCTCCCTCCTCACCGGCTGGCTCGCCATCTGTAAGTATTCACCACACCCCCAGAAACAAAACAAGCCCATATACAACCCATGTCCATATCCCCCATTGGAACTAACACCCAACCCAGTCCTCTACTTCAACGTCGGCATGAAAACCGTCTACCTCGAAGTCGGCCAAGCAATCTTCCACCTCCCCGCCATCAGCAGCAACAAGGGCAAATTCCTCTGGTGGGGTCTCGGCCCGGTTTACTGGATACTCGCCTTCGTCCTCTCCATGTCCGTCCCCATGTTCAGCGCCTTCACCAACTTTGTCGGCGGCCTGTTCAGTCTGAACTTCACCTACTCCTTCTCCGGCCTCATGTACCTGGCCTACAAGATGCAGGACGGCGCCAGACTGCCCGGCGAGGGCTTCGACCCCGCCACCGGCGAGACGACCCGGTTCGACAACGGTCCTAAGCGGTGGATGCGCGGCTTCACGAAGACTTGGTATATTAGTGTGCCTGTGCTGATTTTCACCTTGTGTGGTCTTGCTACGTCTGGTATGGGTACTTGGGCTGCTGTGCTTGCGCTGGAGTCGGCGTTTGGTCCGGGTGGTTCGGTTGTTACTTCCTGGACTTGTACTAACCCTTACTACACTGGTTAAGGGAGGACCTATCTATGTACCAGGTCCAGTCTTGGGACTGCTGGATGGTCGGCAGAGTTGTGTCCCGGCCAGTGTTGGGCTGGTTTCCATGCATGCTGGCTAGTCCAATGTATACTTGCAGCCAAATATAATACTTACGCGATTTTATGCCAGAGTACCACTTCAGTTAGTTGGCTCAACATGACGTTGTATGTCTATCACCTTCTTCGGTGTTAACTGCGTAGATGTAAACACTTTGTACTATTCATCCACTAAGGAAATGCTAAGGATTGTGACATGACTACTTACTACAAACGATTTGAAGAGAATGGGGTGGCGGTCAAGGCACGTATTATTGTCGAGCAGAAAGATGTAGTATAAACAAAGGTATCAAGTAAAGAATCCATAAATTCCAGACTCCAAAAGACAACGCACCCTCAGACGCTTCATAAACACCATGAGAAAGAGTACCGAACGCCCATGATATCAAGAAATGAGACAACAATGCCAATGATCTGCATAAGTCTTCTTCAGTACGAGCCACACAGAAGAATATGGGAAGTAGGAAAATCGTAGCCCATATTTCCCACTACCAGTTCCAGGTACGGCTGGACGCAGTGAAGACGGGAGGCTTCCACTGGAGACGAACGGGGTCAATTCTTCTGGAGCCCTTGACCTTCTCCTTCTCAAGGCGCTTGTTGTGCTCTTCGAGAACTTGGTCGGTGAGGACAATGATCCAGTTTCCTTTCTGCAAGAGAGTTAGAATCAGACGTGACGCAAGATATGACGAAAAGAGGCATAGAAGATCTTACGTGATATCGAAGCATGTTGTTCACCAGCAGTGTCTCATGAATATCCTTCTCAGTCATAGACGTGAGAAGAGCGATCTCGTTCTCGCTCATAGCCTCACGACCTGGCTCAGCCAGCAGCTCGACAAGGGTTTCCCGCCAGTATCGACGGTAACTGAGCAGACCCAAATCACTAAGGGGCTTCTCGGGAGAACCCAGTTTCCCCTCCCGCTTGCTTAGCTCGTAGCTCATGGCGATCAACAAACGGCCGTAACCCGCGCGCTGGAATTGTGGGAAGGTCGTGATACAAGCCAAGTTGTAGCCTTCGGCAGAGTCCTTCTCTTTCGAGAAGTAGCCGACGAGATGGCAACCTGTGTCGTCGCGAGTGCACATGCAGTAAAAGAGGAACGGGTCGACGTCGTAGTAGAGCGTCTTGTGATCCAGGAAGAGCTTGCTGAGAAGACACAGGTTACGACACCATGTGCGCTGCCGGCGACCATCGACCTCGAAGAAAGAGATGTTCTCGTCGCGGTAGATCTCGTTACCAGGCGGGTGAACCATAGTACACTTGGATCGGTGCCGCTCGAAAGCCCGATAGTTGTCAAAGTAGCTGAGGCAGAACTCATCGATGTAGACCAGATCAACATCGGAGAAGGAATCTGGGTATGGCGAGAAGTACCAAGGCTCAATATCGTGCTTGCCCATTTGGAGCTTGGTCAAGTTTCGCACACGGTGGACCTCCGTTGGATTCTGCGTCATACTACCGCCTGTTCGCAAACGCTCAATCTCTTCCTCGCGGGTAATCACTTCCCCAGATGCGGTCTTAACTTCATCCGTCATATGAGCGTCGGTCATTTCAAGATCCTCTACGTCCATAACCTTGGGCGTCCCGGCGACGGATACCGCTTCAGATCCGACCACCGAGATATCACCACCCGGAGTACCGATGTTCTCTTTGCCTCCAGCCTTTGAAGGCCTGGAAGCCTTTCCAACATTCTGGTTCTTGCTGCCAAACACATCTGGGGTTCCTGATACCTCGCGGCTATCGGCGCGCTGCTGCTTTTGGGTCTTGCTGGGGGCCTTGGTGGTGGCGGCCTTTTTCTTGTCCGCCTTTTCAGGCCGTGGCCACTCTACCTCCTGGGTAAGGTCGATACGTGCAGCGGGAACCCATTCTGTGACGATATTAGTATTGACTTGTATCAAGAAAGCCGAAGTGCACCTTACCGTCGAGACGTTTGTTGAAATCGACATAATGAACACTAGATACATTAGTATAAAAGAACTTTAAGTGGCTCTAGTTCTCAAACTCACTAGAAAGAAAGGCCACCCTTGCGTTCTCGAATCGATAGAATCTCTGCCTTACGGAGTTCGCCATCCTAAGATCGCGTTCAGTCTAAGATCACGTGATATTAGACAGGGTCTGCGCCAGCGACTCACCTTCTGCACCATGGCTTTCACACCGAGACTATCATTTTTGTCAGTATACGCGACCGAGGAAAAGCGACTCTGAAAGCCCGGACAAAAATTTTCAGGACTGTCCAGGCCAGTGTTGAACTTACGTGATGGTGTTGATGGTGGCGAGGCCTCTCTCAACAGGGTCGGGCGTCCCCGTCACCTCGCCGGAGTCTCGGACGCCCATGGTGGTCTCTGGGGATTTTATATTTGTCCCGCGGGCAGTAAGAAAGCGCAAAATCGATGAATTTGATAGAAGTGATGTGATGCGCGATCGAGGGCAGGTGGGTGGTGAAGGCAGGAGGAAGAGATGTCGTCGAAGGGTATTATGTCAGCGGCACCGCTTTGGGAAGTTTGACTCTTCTGCGGACAAACTTGAAGATATCCAAACTGTTTGAACAGCATTACAGAAACCACCGAGGCAGCTCTAATGTCGTCTACAAAGTGCTAAGAATAGAAGGATTGAAACGAATAATGTCATTTATTGAACGGGTGAATTTGACCCAATTGAACTCCTGATGATTTGCATTATCCACGCAAACGTAACCACCTTAATGATACAAAAATGCACAACGAAGCTTGCGACGGGTCATGATCCAGAAAATATAGATGAAAACAAAATCCCAGCTCACTAATCAATGCCAACCATTGATCGTTGCTGTTCCAGCGAGAAGCTCATCCAACTCGTCCTTCCGACTCTTGTACAATTCCTGTGCCTCACGCTCTCGGCGCATCATAAATGAAACTTCCTCCCGCAGGCGCTCCAGTCGTCGAGAGACGGCAGCTTCTTCGGAGATCTGCAGGGTGCGGAACGAGTCGAGATCGTCTTGTGCTTTAGGCAGGGCCGCGCCGGCTTCTACAATCTTGGTCCGTAGCATCTTGGCGCGATTTTGGTATCCGCCGTAATGCAAAGCCAACTTCTTCTCCAGCTTGTTGCCCTTCTCTGCAGTGGCGAGCAGGGATGCTTGTACGCCGTCAAATGCTGCAATCATACGCTGTTCCTCTTGGAAGTCATCGATTTCTTCTTCGTCGGTGTAGGCATCAAGACCTGGTAGCGTCTTGGCCCGAGTTGATGACCACACATCGTCAAACTTCTCTTGCCAGTCCTGTTGTTGCTGCTTTGCCTCCTCCGAAGCAATCTCCGCAGCAATCGCAGCATGAGCGGCTTCCAGAAACTTGTCATCAAGGCGATCCAGTTTTGGTGCCTTTCCTTCGACCTTAGAACCGGGCACAGGGAACTTGCGCGAGTCATGCGCGATAATAATGGCAGCTTCCCTGGCGATCAGCCCCTCCACGGGATCTGTGACATGCGAGACACGCTGCATCAAGGCATCGAGGTCAAGGACAACGGGTCGAGGAAGACCGCGCTGGTATACCTGAGACTGGCGCTTGAGTTCCGCTCGAGCAGCTTCCTCCCTTGCCTCCCTCTCTCTGCGATCACGTTCAGCCGCGTCCTCCTCTGTCATTTCCACAGCACCAGAGAGCTCGGCGGTTTCGGATGGAAGCTCCTCCAACTCCCACTCGGTCTCCTTGGGCTTGGGGAGTGAAGCGAGCTTGCTGCGGATGGATTGACGCATGAAGTTCTCGTGCATTTTAATATCGCGAGGCGTGCTACCAACAAGCTGAGCACCTTCGCCCTCACGGTTCAGAGCAAAGTGATCGCGAGGCGTACGCAGAGGAGTGGCGCCAGGCCCGACTCCACCAACCATGGGAGTAGCTCCCAAACCATTGGCCTGTCGGAACGGAGTGGCCATTGGGTTGGGCGTAACGATATCCTGTCGTCGAGGGGCAATTCCTTCAAAACCTGTTGAAGCACTGCCTTCATGGAGCGGAGTGTTCTCTCCGCCGAGAAGAGAAGACTGTGTTTCGGTGAGAGCCCGGATGTTCCTAATCTCATTGGCAATGTGATCCTCCTCTGGTGCAGCCCGGGGTGTACGGATAGGGGTTCCTGAAACAATCGCGCCATAATTTCCAATGAGACCCCGGGTCGTTTCTTCATCGGCGCTCATCCGGCTGGCCTTGTCTCCTGCCATACCCATCTTGATAATATCCTCCATCTCGCCTTCGCTGACCTGCGGGGCAGGCAAGACCAGGCCGCGACGCTTGCCGCTCCGCTCTGCTTCGCGAATCTTCTGCATCTGACCAGCACGTGCAGCGGCAGCGAAAGCAGCCGAGTTGCTATTCTTATCATTCTTGCGCTTCTTACGCTCGGCGTCTTCATCTTGATCACCTTTGCGCTTGTTCGCCAGCTGTTGCTTGCGGGGATCGAACATCTCCCGTTGGCGCTCATTCCGGCCTTGCTCTTCGGTCGTATCGTAGAATCCAGGAGCAGCTGGCTTCTCGAAGGGAATATCTGCATTGTAATCCATCTCACCGGGCTTCCGAGTAACCACTTTGACGTTGATACCGGCATGCTTGAGTTCACGCCGTTTTTGCAGCACTGCCAATCGACGCGATTCTTCCAGTTGGCGTTCACGAGCCTTGCGCTTGGCCTTTTTACCTTGCGTGTTGGCGAGACGGGCACGTGCTTCACTGAGCATCTCCTTCTCATCTTCATCGAGATCGATCGTATCGGGGCGTGCGGGTTTAGACTCGGGATCGGGGTCCAACTCTCCCGGGCTTTTACAAGTTAGTATTACGCTTGGTCTGGATAGGGTCCAAGATGAACATACCGAAGGCGACGAACATCATCGGCACTGGGAGCTGCCGTCTCTCCACCTTCGGGTCCTCCCAAACCGAGCTCATCATTCTCACGAGCTTCGGCCTCATCCAAAAGCTTTTGGTACCGCTCGAGGCACTGGGTTGCGGTACGTCCGACGATGGGGGCGATTGTCCGCCATTGCGTAGGCATCAACTTTGCCAGGTGCAGAAGCTTCTCATCCTCCTCTCGCGACCACTCAACCTTGCGAATACCGGGGTCCAACCATTCGATCCAACGCGCCTTGCACTGCTTGGGGGTCTTGCGGGCGAGGAGAGATGATACACGGGCCCACTGGTTGAGACCATATTTCGAGACCTGCTGGGAAGTCAGTATATGCGCGCCACATAAAATACTCTTCCGAGACTTGAGAGAGAGACGTACGGCCGCCCGAAGGACCTCATCCTCGATATTGGTCCTGGTGCAGTGTTAGCTATGGTGGATCGCGAATGAAGATGAATGGGCTAGCTCTTACCAGACACCTCCTTTCACGACAGGCATGATGGGCGACTAGGCTTCAGCCTGTAGTAAGGTTGGAGACCAGAAGTAAGATCGCAAGTCAACCACCGGGGAGAGAGAAAGCGAGAATCCCCGGATAGCAGCAATCGACGCGCAGTGACTTGACGGAGCTGGAAGAAAAGCGAGTTCGCCAAGGCGAAGTGCCTTGACCGCCCGCGCTGCCGCCCCCGCGTTAGGTAAGCGGATCCAAAAATTTTGGATTTTTTTAGTCTTTTTGGTTTTGGGATTTTGCAAAAGAACAGCTGATAAGAGCATCAACCATGTCGACGTCGGTGGGTGCCCCTCAACAATTCAAGCAGCCGTCCCGAAAGGGCAAGAAGGCCTGGCGCAAGAATGTCGATGTCACAGAAGTGCAAGAGGGCCTGCGCCAGCTGAAAGATGCTGAGATCAAAGGGTGCGTCTTTACCGTCAACGATGAAGAATGGCTTCCTTGATCATTGCTGACTTTTTGACAGCGGTCTGATTTCAGAGAAGCCCTCTGAGGAACTTTTCATCCTTGATACCGCTGGAGACCAGGAAATTCGGCAAACGATCGCAAAGAAACACAAGCCGCTGAAGGCCGACGAGATTATCGCTCAGCGGTCTGCCATCCCCGCATTGGACGGCCGTAAGCGTGGCAACTCAAATATTACCGACGGAGTTATCGAGCCCAAGACGAAGAAGCACAAGAATGACTGGGTCAGTCGCAAGGACTACTTGCGCTTGAAGCAAGTGGCAAAGGAAGCCAATCCGATTAGCAAGAAGGGCAGCGACGAAATATACGACCCATGGGCGGAAGATGCGGAGGAGCCCACCGTCTATGAAGATCCTCGATTCGATTTCTTGGTGAAGCCGAAGGCCAAGGTCGCCCCGGAGACCATCAAGCACGCGCCAATCTCACTCGCTGCCAACGGAAAGCCAATTCCTTCTGTGCGCATGCCCCATGCAGGCACCAGTTACAATCCGGTCTTTGAAGACTGGGACAAGCTCTTGCAGGAGCATGGAGAGAAGGCCGTTGAGGCTGAGAAGAAGCGCCTGGAAGAACAATTGAAGGAGCAGGAGAGGCAACGACTGATCGCCGAGGCCCAGAATGATGACGGGGAAGTTAAGTCCGACGATGAGAGCGCATGGGAAGGCTTTGAAAGCGAATACGAGAAGCCTGAGTGGTTGAACAAGAAGCGACCGGAGAGAAAGACAAAGACCCAGCGCAACAAGATCAAGCGGCGCAAGGAGGCCGAGAGGCAGGCGAAGTGGGAGGAGCAGAAGGCCAAGAAGGATGCTCAAGCAGAGCGAATTCATGAGCTCGCCGAGCTCGCAAAGCAGAAGGAGTTGGAGCGTGCCAACCAGTCTGATGCCGATGACTCGGAGGAGGAGGGCGATGAGACCGCTCTGCGACGGAAGCCATTTGGCGGCAAGCTTGCGTATGTTCTACTTAGTCCAATCATTTAGATCGTTACTAACCATTCCGACAGACCCCCAGAGAAACCATTGGAGCTGGTCCTCCCTGATGAGCTGCAGGACTCTCTTCGCTTGCTCAAGCCCGAGGGCAACCTCTTGGACGATCGATTCCGCACACTCATCGTGCAGGGTAAGCTCGAGTCCCGCAAGCCGGTAACTCAGGCTCGCAAGGCGAAGAAGAAGATTACGGAGAAGTGGATGTCTAAGGATTTCAAGGTTCCCGGATTCTAAATAATTGTTTACACTGTTGGCTTCTTCAAAACGGCGTGCATTGGCGATTGGATGAACATACATTGTGGTCAAAATATCGAGACTTTTCACATAGTTATTCCTTCTGGGTCTTGAAATAGCGGCAGTATGAATCTATTCGATACGGTTCAAATTCCTTCTCATTTGGAAGTTTACAATTGACTCTGTCGGACCTCTCACACAAGTCCGAGTCTAGGCCAGATGGTAGGTAGTAGTAGGTAAGGTAGATTTGCCCAAATTGCGATGTTCTCCAGAGTAAAACTATGTTCACTACCGGATCGTTGTTTAATTTAGTATTTGCGATTCTTTGATACATACCTAGCTCTGTTTCGCCCAAAAAAAATTCCATCAAATCTCAGATTCTCAGTCGGGTTTGACCAAGGTGTGTGGTGGATCTCACCTCACCTCGATGGTCCCGCCGCCCGCTGCCACTTAACGCGGGAACGCGTCGCGCCTCGACCACCGCAACTTTACCCTGCAAGAATCAACTACGAACGATCCACGACTTGTACTGAGTCTCACCAACAAAATTGTACTTGATTAAGCCGGACATATAACAGAAGCCTACATTCTCGGACAAAGCAGTCTCCAAGGGCGAAAACCAGTATCCTAACCTACCTACGTATTCGCGTGACCTACGCCGAATCATCCATCACCACTTTCGCGCCACAATGCCAGAGATGTACGCCTTCCAAGCAGGCTCAAAGCCAATCTCGTCGGTGACAGGCGAGGAGCAAAGTACAAAATGCACACCCAACATTCTCCCCTGCCGGATTCATCATGATGGTCCGATCGAGTCTACCGACAGATTCTGGATTCCACAGACGGACGAGAAGGGTATGCACCACAACATGGCTTGCCCCAATTCACCACTGCGTATCGAGATACAATATTCTGACATCGTGTTTCTGCAGATAGCAATCAAACTGCACACTTTCGAGGACGCAGGCTACGAGGTCGGCGCGTTGCGATTCCCGAGGGCTATCAAGGTACTGGGACACCTATTCGCAGAGATGCTGCTCCGGTGTGATTTTGTGCAATTGGCTAATACTGGATTCAACGATAATTAGGTGTTATTGCTACGCCAACAGAGCGTGTACTACCAGCATCGCAACGACAGAACAACGAGACAGCGGATGACGACGTATGTGAAGTAGAGGAACCCGTCAAGGTTCTTGAGGCACAGGGCACATTCGATGAGATGATGGTATGGGGACATGAGATTCTTCCTGCAGCGGACGATACCTTCGTCAAAGGCGTTGAGGAATGGGTACGATTTGCTGAGACGGTGTGTGCTTCTCCGAGGACGTCGATGAATACGGAATCAGAACTGACGTTGTTGATAGATGCATGGCTCAGCGGCGCCAGCCATACAGGAGGCGAAAGTGTAGGGAGGTCCTCTTTTGACATACGGGCATTTATTTCGTATAATGATAATGGTGCAGAGCTCGCTACTGTGCTACTTTCGATCGTCTCCTCAAATTCCCTTCAATCCAGCTAACGCCTGGTTCAATTCTTGATTTTAAGGTTGTGTGACTAGGTACACAGTTAGCGCATTATTTCTGTAGAGGACATTGTCGTTTGCATCCAGCTGGCGTATCGGCTATACATTTGCCTCACAAATGGACGAAATAAAGCACCCCGAGACATGAAGGAGAAGGAAGATGTACTCTTTGGTCTCTATTCTGCTCTTAGACTTCTTGAAAGAGAATTTGAGAACATCTTGAGCCAGTCATCCAGCCGAGCTCAGCGTGATATAGAAGAGAAGAAGGAGCAGCTCGGACGAATGATCAACTCTTGCCTCAGAGTTCTAACAGAGCTCGACGAAGCAACTACAAGCTATCGTCAAGCTACCGATGATTCCACTCAACCAGGCTCTGGTCCTCACTATAGGGGTATTCGGCGTTGGCTACTCCCAGCAGCTGAAAACTCAGGCTAAGATGCAATGGCAAAGAGTCCTGTGGTATCTCCGCAGTGACTCGTTTGCCAAGTATCGACTCGAGATCCAATCCCATACGAGTGCTATTGATCTCTTCTTGAATATCATGGCGTGGTCAGCACCCCTGGCTCCTCCGTTCATCATCATCTGTCATAGGCTTACCTGACTTCTCTAGGTCCAACACTGCTCGCCTGGAGGACATTGGCAGACATCAAGCACAGTGTTAAAAGAGATTGAGCAGAGGACTGTGGAGCTGAGAGGAAATATGCGTCGGCTGGTACATGGTGTCGCTGTCTCAAGGTCTCGCCATCCGAACCTTGCTCTTCCTTCTTTGATTCTTCCAACAGGGGGGTCGGTATATGCCTTTCGGTCGATAAGATATACACTCAAACCAAGCCCTGAATGGTGCGTTGTTGTCACTAAAGCCAGTGATCACTTTGTCGGTCACAATCTCATGACTCTAGGCCCCGCTCTGCCACCTAGCTCAAGCTCTCCCGGCGAACAGAATCCGCGGCCATTGGACGGTTTCATCTGGCCGAAATTCCCGCGTGACCGGCATCAGTCAATCGGGATGTCTCTGACATGGTCGATAGAGTTACTGAAGCAAGCGAGGATGCATAACTCTGGGCTATGCTTTGGGGGGAGATATGCTTTATATCATTCTCTCTCTTTCAACCTAGAATAGGTGAGTCCAGGTCTATGGCTTGCAACTATCGGTCCGCATGTCCATCTCACTGATAACGATCTGCTCCAGACAGATTCAATGCACGTTCAGTTACTTTTCTTCAACTCTATACTTCCTCTGTATATGTCTGTTCTATTGTACCAACCATACCTTCATACTGTGTAACTACGGTTTATTCTCTTAGTAGCTACATGAGCCTGATTGTATACATCGCGATAAGATCTTGATAAGGCGCGATAAGGTACGATAAGATAAACCCGACCGCCCACTGATCAGGTACCCGATAACATATCCCCCGCGTCGCTTCTTTTCATTTCATACCTCAAGGGACTAGAACCACGTTGTGAATTGCTCAACATGACTGACGAGCAAGGTGGCGCAAAGGCAATTCCAGAGGCACTGATTGCCAAGTTTCAAATCACCAAACTGCTGAAGCAAGGTACAGCCACTGAACAACACGCCCCGCGATCGAACCAGAAACTAACCACTCATAGACCAAAATGGACGGCGGATCGCCCTGCTGGGGACAATCGACGACCAGCAAGGCATATTAACCGCCGAGCGCGCTGCTTTCGCTACCGAGTCCTTGGAGGTCATCCAAGCGTTCCACGCGGCCATCACTCGTGTCAAGAACCTTGGCGACAACGATATCTACCGCTGGTATCTCGCGTCATCCAATGGCAATGCCCGATCAACCGACAGCCAGCAAGACCTCAAGCTGAACCTGATCTGGCCCTGCACAGCGAAGCACATCAAGAAGTACTCAGACCAGCAGCTCCGTATGGTCACCGAGACGCCTGAGATTTACCGAGAGCACGTGCGCCCTTTCATGCGCGCCAAGCGCGAGGAAGGGCATCTCAACTGGGTGTTTAATATCCTTGAGGGTCGTACTGAGCAAGAAGATGTGATTATGCGGGACCCGGGCCATGGCCCCGAGGATGCGTTCTTGATGTTGCCGGATCTCAATTGGGACCGGAAGACGTTGAACTCGCTGCATTTGCTTGCGCTGGTACATCGTCGGGATATATGGAGTCTAAGAGATCTGCAGAAGAAGCACATTCCGTGGTTGAAGTACCTGCGGCAGCGTGTGTTGGAGGCTACGGTGAAGATGTATCCGGACTTGGAGGAGGATCAACTGAAGCTTTACGTTCACTGTGAGTCTATCCCTTCTTTTTCAGCCATATTATCTAGAATTGCAATTGCTCACTCTTGTTTTATGCAGATCAACCGACATACTACCATTTCCACATTCACGTCGTCAATGTCATGTTGGAGGCGGGTGCTACCCAGGCCACCGGCAAGGCTTTCGGATTGGAAAATATCATCTCCCAATTAGAGACTATGTCTGGAGGGGATGATGTGAGCATGGCGGATGTTAGCTTGACGTATTACCTCGGTGAGGCAAGTGAGCTGTGGACGGATCTATACGAGCCTTTGAAGAAGGGGCATCAACCCAAGGCCCATTGAAGACACACGCCCATCCGCTTTGCTTTTGGGATAGATACAAAATACTCAAAGAATAATGCGCACATAGAGAAGAGGAACCTATCTTGAAAAGGTATAATTTTTGTTTTCTGGATGGTAAATTGTTCGCAAAATAGCCAGGAAACATGGAAGCCTGGAAGAACTGGAGCCTGTGCTGTTCCATGGGAGGCTCTTTTCTGGTAATAGGAGAAACAATGAACAGCCTTATATAAGAAGAGGCGCGGTTGGAAGTCCAAAGCTCAGAAAGGATCAAGAACTTCCCTCTAAGTTAGTAGTGGTCGTGGAGGAGAAAACGTTGTTGCCTCAGTCATGACAGCTCTGACTAAAAGCGCCATGTGGAGAAAGCCGATAAAGGCTAACCCCGCAACATCACCTCAACTTCAACCCTCACGTCAAGCTCGAAGCTCGCCGCATAGTTGCTCCCAAATCTCACCCCAAAGATTCGACTCGGCTACAATTTTCTCAGTTCATACCCACCATGGCCGATAACCCTGACGTCCCGAACACACAAAAGGCCTTCGTGCCTCTCGGTACGCACCCCTCACAAGCAGCACACCACCTCAACAAACTAACAATCCTACCCAGAGAACAACCCCGAAGTCATGTCCCACCTAGTCCACCAACTAGGCCTTCCTCCAACCCTCGGCTTCACAGACGTCTACTCAATCGACGACCCAGACCTCCTCGCGTTCGTCCCCCGCCCCTCCCACGCCCTCCTCCTCGTCTTCCCCGTCTCCCAAACCTACGAAGCCTCCCGCAAAGCAGAAGACACCCCACTCCCCGACTACACCGGCTCCGGCCCTGCCGAGCCCGTCATGTGGTTCAAACAGACCATCCGCAACGCCTGCGGCCTTATCGGCCTTCTCCACGCCGTGTCTAACGGCGAACCCCGGCAGCATGTCACGCCCGGCTCGGATTTGGACAACTTGCTTCGGGAAGCGGAGGGTCTGGAGCCGGTTGCACGGGCTGATCTTTTGTATGAGAGTAAGGCGCTGGAGAGTGCGCATGCGGATGCGGCGAGACTGGGCGATACGGCGGCACCGGAGGCGGAGGATAATGTTGATTTGCATTTTGTGGCATTTGTGAAGGGGGTTGATGGGACGCTTTGGGAGTTGGATGGACGGAGGAAAGGGCCGTTGGCGAGGGGGAAGTTGGGGGTTGATGAGGATGCGTTGAGTGAGGCTGCGCTTGGGTTGGGGGTTAGGCGGTTCTTGAAGATGGAGGCCGAGGGGGGAAATCCGGATTTGCGGTTTAGTTTGGTTAGTTTGGGGCCTGTTTTTGACTGAACGGCAGACCCAACTGGATCTAGATGGGATTGGGAAGGATTGGGTGGATTGAACCATCATGGCCCATGGCGTTACGGGACCTTGGGATAGATTATAACCTTACTGGCGGGCATGATCATGAGCCATGTCACGACTCCTGTATATCTCATTATCTCGTAGAGCGGCGATATTGAGACAGCATATTGCGGCGTGCTGTCTGAATGCTGATCGTAATTCAATACTGCTCTATTCCCTGAAGCCAAGACTCAACAGCCAATAATAGGAAATTGGGGTTCTTAGTCGACGAGGCTATGCTACCCCTGCCAGTGCGCAACCCCGCGAACGAAGAACATCGTAAAGTTGGAATAAGGGCAGAAACAAGAGAGATATTTGGCGTAGCTTACAGTCGAGACAAGGGTGTTGCAGAAGAATGTAGATAGAAACCAGCAAAGAAACCCACTGAAATGCTTAGGGATTACCATAACAGCTTGTGGTCTAATGCTTAATGTTATAACAATAATAATAAAAATGCAGATTGCTCCAATAATAGCTCGTGTTCCAATGGCTAATGGTATAAAATGAAAAACATGGAAAAAAAAATAATCAGATGTGGGATATCGCTTACTTCCCGGTTCTTTCTGTCGCCCAAAAGCCCCCCTGGTCCGGTCGACTTCGG
>JAXQJV010000705.1:0-14952 GCA_037042255.1 Penicillium sp. PG106-07D
TAGAATCATCTTCATATACTATATTAGTAGGTTGAAAATACTGTTTAGATTACATATGCCAAATACTTTACTCTAAATAGATATAGTTGTTGATATATAAAGTTGTAATTTATCACCTTTACTATGTGTTTTTGGGGGTGAGCCGCTGACCGTGTGCGCCGCCGAGCCGTAGATTACGTTACAAGTTCCCTACAGAAGACCCATAGAAATAGAACCAATCATCACCCGTGTAGTTGACCCCAGTCAGCCACATCCTCCTTGTCGGGTTTTCGTTTCAAAGACTGGATGACGATCAGGTGGTCCAGCTAAAACAAGAACCCATGAGCGACCACGGTTTCTGTAGTGACTGACCTTAACTCCCTCCTAAGAACAACAATCAATTCTTCAGTTCCATGTTAGCATTCATCGAAGGCAACAACTTTTCAGCGTCGAGTTTCAATGCACACGATGTCCAAAGTCCCCATTCCAGCTATGAGAAAGGAACCGCGGCCCCGTCGGAATCGTACTTCTTGTGCCTGCGATGGGTGTCACGCCCGCAAGATCAAGTGCAATAGGGAATTATCGACATGCTAGCAGTGTCAACAAGATTTAGTAGATTGTCATTACTCCGATAACAAAAGAGCGAGGGCGATGAAAGAACTCAGTTCGGCGCGACAGACCGTTGAAAGTTACGAGGAGCTTCTTGGCGATCTCTCACTCATAGTCAATAAGGAACATTCCGCTCGCATTCAAGTGCCCTAGAGGTATGCCTCTAGGATCTAGAATTTGTCAGAAACCTTCGAATTAATAGTTTCAGAAATCACTAGGATCGGGAGATACCTTCGAAATAGATAATAACGACAAGAGTGACTCATCGTCCACTATTCACTCGCAAGACGCAATGCCCATAACCGATAAAGACCTAAACCGCAATAAAGAATCAAGAGCCACCGGGTACCATAGCGGAACCTCTGAGGTATCATAGATAAAACAACTATCATCCTATATACGAAATAGGGTCAATAAGCTTAGCTACTTACAGGAGACCTAGTATGGCTCTGTCTTTGCAGATGGTTCAACTACCGGTACAAACTATCATTCGGACTTACAGGGCGAATTCGCTCCAGCAATCAGCAGCGCACCAGGGCCAATTCCATATAGCGTTGCAGCTAACATTATTACCTTATATTTTAACTACGTGAATTCGTCTCTTCCAATCGTCCGCGAAGACCTATTTAAGCACCAATACAGCACCATATTTAAGGAGCACCGAGATCAGCCGCGAAGTGGAAGGCAATTTTTCATCTAGTCCTTACTATCGGTGCAAGGTTTTACCGTCTCGCTCATGCCCTAAGCGTAGTCGATAACCTTATGCTCTCCATTAACTAGAGCGGAAACCCAGATAGCCATCGATTAATTCACAAAGAATAATAAGGGTTTACAGCATATTCAAATACAGGCACTTACGGCTTTTTACTTTCTAGTAACTTCGCAAGTCAACAGGTACGCAATACACATAGGTTTTTCAATGACATAACATATTAATACTTAAATTCTGGGGCATAGAAGTTAATAGGAATAGCCGCACGTTTAGGCATTACTCTAGGCTTGAACCTTCATCCAACACACAAAATATTTGACGATTATTCTTTTTACGCACGGGTCAATCTTTGGTGGTCGATATTCCAGCTAGAGACACTACTTTCCTTAATAACAGGTCGACCTTCGAGCCTTAGCGAAAATTCTTCGGTTACCCCTATACCTTCCGCATTCCACTACCCTAGTCATAGGCTATCTAAGCGTAGCTTACGGGGCAAGGAAGAATTCAGCATTCGGTGGACGATCTATCAAAGTAAAGGAGAAGTCCAAATTCAACAGTCATAGCTCCAGACACTGGCACCAAGTTACTCTTTGTTTCGGTTCTACTTTATATCACACACGCAGTCGCCAACCGAGTCTACTACGTTATATATTCCAGGACAGATAGAGCCATACCGAGAGACGAATTGCTTTCATAAACGTCAAATTAGGTCAATAGCAATCTAGTTTACATACCTCCGTACAATTTGCTAATAAAGAAGGAGAACCTTTTTCAGGTGTCCTAACCAGCCTCAGACGGTGCTAGCGTTCCATTTCTATAGTGCCTGCATTGTTCTCAACCGGCCTTACTTCAAAGGGCCTGAATCGATGAAAAAACAGAGATCTGCTTTGCCCACTCCTACCCTAGATGCCCAACAAACATCGACTTGCCTCTTCGCGTCAATAAGACTAGTGGCTCTGCTACCTAGCCAGCCAAATATAGAATAGGTTCTTCGCATTGTCCCCTAGGGGTGTCTCTTACATTTCATTATCCAGGCCACAACTATCCTGCTCATTCACATATCTACAACTCTCGTCACAGCTAGCGCTCTAGAAGTACCATTTCGTGTTATTCTAGATGCGACAAAGAAAGCCATTCGGTGGCTGTTCGTCTATAGGAGTTATGGCGAAGCGGTATCACGAGCCTTCAAGCGCTGTTATCCCTGCTTGCAGCTAGTCGCAATGGCTAAACCAGTAGACATCAGTGACTTGGCAGATAACCTCGAGACCTTGAAACTAGAGGCGAGTGATGGGCTGCTAAAGCCCAATTAGCCAGGGCCTCGGAAAGTACGAATGTGGTATCCTCTGGCTTTTATTCAAGTCCATTCGGCTCGTTAGGCTCGTCTTTCGATATACAAGGCCGTACTTCAAACTCCACACGGGCAAATTTCGGGGAAATGTTGAGTTCGCTGATAGATCGAGACTCATAGTCAAATTCGCAGATTATTCATCTCGACGAAACTGGGCATAAAATGATTAGTATTAGGGTATTCGCGGCTGTTCGTCTTCAAACACTAACCCAGCGTGACTTTCTTCTGGCTAGTCATTATTTTCGCCGAAACATTGCCCCGCAGCAATAATCTCACCGTGCTCGAATTCACCATTCTCCAGCTACCACGATTCCACGTCAGGAACACCCTGCTCATTTCCGCCTATTAATATTTAAGAAGAACAAGCAGGATGCAACAGTGCCAATTATATGAATGCGCGAACTGAACCGATTTGAGGGCCTACGTGGCCCCAGGACTGCCTACGCGGCTTTTGGGTCTCTTTACGATGCTAATGGTCTTCGACCTAGCAGCCATCGTTCAGAAAACCATACGACAGAACAAATTTTCAAGACAGTAGTATTCAGTAAATAGCGCCAGTAGGGAAACTACACGCGTACATGTTTGACTTCGAAATACCGTCCGTATTGTGCGGATAGTTAGATAGTTTTAGTCAAAGATAGATCTCCTACTAGTGAAACAAGTATTCTACTACCCCCTGCTAGCGATTTCGAGTAAGGGTTTAGAATACACGGACATTAAATTGGAACAAAATTCTCAAAGTTGACCACTGAGTTTGACGCTACGCATGATCTGTCAGGGACGGGCGGAGTCAGACTAGACAAAGGGAACCACACTGAAGTTGTCAACTGAGATCAAAATTTCCTTAAATATTATTTTCAAGATATCAACAAAGGGCTGTCCGTAGAGTTGAGAGAAGTTGAATCGGAATGAGCAACAGAATGCACGATAACGACTACCCGGAAGACTATTTTCAATTCGAAGTACCTCATTTGTTCGGGGGCCGAGTTGCTGGAGTCACTGGGACTCGTCGGGACAAGATCGCACGGATTGGTTCTCTATACGGCAGATACCGGGCTTTCTGATCAGTCTACAGCTTTCTCCTGCTGCTGTCGCTTGCCAACACCCATATCAAATAAAGGGACGATTATCATCACAACCCGGACGTATGTAGTGAGTCGAAATCTGGTATGCTAAATCAGAACGGAAATTTGGGATAACTAAAGTATTGAAATTCCATCCCAAGTTTTGGGCAAATTATTTACTGAAAAGCCACACCTATTGAGAAGTGGATGCTCGACCAAGGCTCATGCCCACCTCAACGTCAATAGCAATAGCTTGCTTGCTGTATCTCAGGAGATCATCATCGAATTGAATGCGACCCTCCTCAAAGGCGACAATTATACACGAACCCCCAAATTGGAATATTCCTAATTCATCGCCTTTCTGAATTATTGCACCCGGTCGCTGCCATCGGTCATGGATTCTATATATGTTAACAAAATTATCCATTCGCAGGGTGATGGGATCACAATACCTTACAGACCCAACGTCCGTTGCGCCAATGGCCACGAACAAAACGCTCCCGAGAGCGTCGCTTTCGATTACCACATAATCTCTCGCGTTTCGATTCAAGATATTAACATTGCTTTGAAGCGCGATAGGATCAACTTGATAATAGTCACCGGGCATACTCCGAAACAGCTTGATCCTTCCTGTAACCGGGCTATGATACCGGTGATAGTCTTGTGGCGATAGTCGAAAGCTAGCAACCGCGCCGTTGACAAACTGTGAGCCAAGTTGCGTATCCATAACCAAGTTGGTAATGGAAAAGTCTGAGCCTTTGATCCACACTTTCTTGCTTTCGTCCACAGACTCATATACAACTAGTCGAGAATCCGCCACAGCAACAGCGTGACGAGGGTCATCTGGAGCGCATATAGGTCTCGAGCCAGACTTGTGAGCACGAACGAAGAAATCTTCGAAGGTGAAGTATTCTGCGATATCCGATGGCTCAAATTCGTCCATTTTTATGTTGTAGAAGTCAACGAAAGATTCAATTTGCCCTTTCGACGCTGGTGTTGCCTCTTTTCTGCCTGTTTCACACTCATAAGAAAAGTCCGAAGGACACTAAACGCCTGACATTACTGACCGGCAGCTATGCTCTTGTTGTGCATATATAGACGCATTGCATGCGTTGTATCCAACCATTCCGTTAATGGATTGAATAAGAGAAGCAGTTTTAGCTTCTTGAGTAATGGTTGTTGTTCGCGAATAATTTCCCCGGTCTTCAAAATATCAGGTTTGGCTATCTCGTGTTTGCTGTGTATCACTTACCTTACGATCCACAGTTTTCCATCCCACTTGCCGATTTTGAACCTGGACAATTTGTCAATACCTTCCAAACGATATAATGTGCATTGGCATCTAGAGGTCAGATACCACATACCAGACGGGCACACGATAACATATAGTCTGCCGCCGAATGGAACATACTCAAGGGATTCATTGCGTGGAAGATGTTGCCTATCATGGCGGAGAACACGAAGTGCGATTCAGCTGCAACAGGTGGCTGGAGTTGATGGGTATGATTACTGGGCTGGGTAGACATTCTCCGTAGGTATTTATTTGCACCCAACCTGATGGAATAATGATGTGATGACTGACGTCATCTTCCTGGCATGCGCCCTATTTAGTTAACTATGGCAGTGCGGGTTAGTAATTCCCTCAGACAAATAGGGACGAGTCTGAGGTCAAGCGGAACCAATCTTGGAAGCAAAGGCTGATCGATCGCAGAAAGAATAGCTGCCACGGAAAATAGACAACACCATACTCGTGTCTTCCTTTGAAATGATTCCTGTCAGCCTAGCCAGAGCTAGTGATGTTTGCGTGGTTGCCGCGAACACTTGATAGCTAAGTGGATTTCATGTCATTGTGGAGTCGACAAAACAGAAGACAGGAAGCGTTGGGCCCCTCCTCGGCTCTGTGAAGAATATGCGAAAGTGCGGTTAAAGCTCTCATAAAGGGTGTAAACCATTCTGGTGGTAGGATTTAGGGCTATGAATATGGAATCTGTGCTTTGGAAGATATTTTCCCTGAGACCTACAGCCAATTAAACTTGGAAGATCCACATAGAGTTCGGTCGCTCAGCATGCTAAAATTTTGGTGAGAAGATCATGGCAATCATTTCCAAATGCAGCCAGCTACTTTGTGTCAATCGCTTCGCGCCTGTGCCCGGAGCGGCTGGTCGAGAACTCTGACTGGCACCCCAAAAAAGATGACTGGCCAAAATTGGATTTTCTCTGGTTTTAGTATTACGGGGGTATCATTGCTATAGGCCGGGCTAGCGTGTCGCGATTTAACGAGCATGTTTACTCAGGCTGGTTCTCCTTGGAGGGGATTAGTAAGCAATTTAGGATTGCTCAGGTCAGGCTCAGTGATCAGATCAAGATGCATGCTCCGATCAGGCTCAGTGAGTGAATCAGGCTGATTACATAATTATCACTGAGCTCGATCGATTCTACTCATGAGCAAAAGCGGCGAGGTGTGAGCACTAGAATGGAAGGAGAGCGCCAAGAGTTGGCGGACATTATCTGGTATATATGAACTCATGTTGCCTCTTCAGGAAATATTCCATTTGTGTACTTGCCAGAGATGTCTCCACAACCACCGGCGCAAACCCTTTCGCCCCTTCAGGCGACAGCCTAGAACAAAGACTTCTAGCAAATTTGAGCAAATCAGTTTTGTCCCCAAAGATCTTCGGTTGCCATGCTATCTTCATTTAGCCGCCTTCTTTGCCTCCACGCTGGCGATTTGCTTCATATCGGACGGAGTGATGTCAACAGAAAGTCATGCCGGTGGTGTCGAGCAACCCAGCGGACGCCACCAAAATCAATTATAAGAATGGAGCATGAACGAGGCTTTGATAGCATTCCAGATTTCAGAACAGCCAAGTGCAAAGAAAACCCAAGCATACATAAAAGATAAACCGACTTCTGAGGAAGTTGAGCATCATTTCGACAATATGACTAGTCGCTACGGAAACCGTACCTACGGTGGCACCTACGATTACGACACTACCGGAAACACCTACGGCACCTACGATTACGACACTACCGGAAACACCTACGATACCACTGGAACCAGCTATGATCCCACTGGCTACAGCACATACGGTACTACCGGCTACGGTTCAACGGGATATGGTGCCGCCAACACTGGCTACGGCTCCACCTACGACACGGGCTACGGCACAACCACCTACGATCCCAGCAGCGGCGCCTACGACCAGCACCTAGATTACCGCACCGATGGTTCCCGCCGTCATCACCGTGAGCGGCTCGATGACACCGGCGTCTACCGCCACCGAGACGTTGACCGTCGGGACGATGGCACTACCCACGTCCACCGCGAGTACGATAACCCTAACACCGGTACCAGCTATCACCGGGACTATGAGCGGTAAATATAACGAATAATATTGGAGGAGTTCCGCTTTGGGACTTGGATTCAAGCTTGTGTATAGAGAGGTTCATGACTTACGAATACATGGAAGAAAAAAGCCATAAACTGGTCAGCAAGACCACATCAAAAAAATTGAGGAAAAACTGGGAAAAATGAGCCAAAAAAACACTCGTTTTCTATGGAACTGTTCTAATCAACCAAGAAAATATCACGTTCGTTAATACACACTCTTTCATGAAGCTTCTTGGACAAATATGACTTGGCGGCGCCTTGCAAAGTTCATTTTGTTAGGCGAGTGCAAAGCTCAAATGTAGACGAATTCGAATATCAACTACTTGGCTGAGAGTACGTGCTCCCCTCGTATCAGAGAGCTCGGAGGCTGTGGAATCGGCATATCTGTATTAGTTGCGCTTCGATATGTAGTCCATAAGCAAAGGTCTCCAAAATTAATAATCGACTGCGCATAACGATTGACAGAAGGTTGTGGCCAGAAAATCGCCATCATAGATGAAAGGTACATTCACCAAGCGTATATTGTCGCAGCAGTCCTGAAACTGATGGCCGAGGCTGAAAGCCAGCGGTGCCTGAGGCCGCAATTGCAGGCGCAAGGCTCCACCGCATCATCACCCCCCAACTTACGTTCCAACCAGTCCCCCGGATACCTCATCCTGTGCAGCCAGCGCCTCGTTTGGGCTGAAACAGATCCTCTTCAAACGGCGCTTCTCATGTCCCCGTGATCATGTCCAGGAGGACGCTGGGCGGAGGTCGTGTTCTAGGCACTCCAAGCGCGCTCTCAGCAGCAGCCGTCTCCCGGCAGCCGAAGCCAAGGGTGTTATCGCCGACCACCAGCAGCGTTTCTCTCAGCTCCCAAACCTCTGCGTCTCAGTTCTCAGCCGAAACCCAGGATCTCACTTCTCGTATATCCTTGGAGAATGGCGATACGTCAATATCTGCAGCCCCGGCGGCACCCGGAGCTCAGCTCTCTTGTCCGATCTGCAATGAGGAGATGGTACGTCAAGCTTTCCTCCACCCTGCAATCATCTTTCGAAGGTTGATGAAATATCATACTGACCCTCACCAAGGTGACTTTGCTGCAGCTCAATAGGTAACGATACCACCGAGTTCCCCCTTTGCCCCCCAAGCTCCCGCGCGCGGCGATTGATCCATCGGCAGGCATCTCGACGACATACACCAAAACCTAGAAGACGACAGACAAGATGAAGTCAAGGACTGGTTCAAGGTACAAATGGAGAAGGCGAGGCGCTTCCAGCCCCTCGCTGTGCTGAACCAAAAGCTCAAGGGCCTGGACGTGTTCGAATCGAACGAGAATCAAACCACTTCCGCTGTCGGTCGCCCTCTGGCAGCTCACGCAGGGCCATCGGAGCCCTCGACGGCCCCGAAACTGCTAGACCCCGAGGATCTTATTACAAAGGAACATTGGCAGGCTCCCGGTCTCTATGACAGTTGCCTTGAACCTTCATGTGGAAAACGGCTCAATGCGACTAATGGCTGCGTGAACTGTCGGAAATGTGGAAAGCTCTTTTGCGAGGAGCACACGATGTATCAAATCAAATTATCGAGGTCGGCACAGCATGAGCCGGTTAGAGGTATTTGGGCTCGAGTTTGCGAAACATGCTACATATCGAGGGAAGGGTACAACGATCATACCGGTGAGTTTACCGTGGCTCCCACGGTCAGCCCGGTGAAGGCCTCAAGCTCATGATCAGCAGGGACTACGAGAGATCAAACAGGTGCATTCAAAAAGATCCGAAAACAAATGGTCGACAAAGATTTCCTCGAGGTCTCTCGGCTCGAAAAACGGTTAACACGTCTTACGCAACTCCTAGCTAATCTTCCACCCGACCAAATACAGAATAGTTCGGCGAAATTATTCTCCCTTGCATGGCAAAGTGATCAGCGGAAAGTATTGGAGCAAACGGTCGTCAGCTGGCAAGACGACGCCAGTGTTTCACGTTGTCCTTTCTGCCAGCAAAATTTCTCTGGATATTCATTCCGAAGGCATCACTGCAGAACTTGCGGGCGGGTTGTTTGCGGTGACCCAAATACAGGCTGTTCTAGCGAGATTGGACTAAGCATAGCGCCTCGTGAGTCTGATGCTGCGATGTTCAGAATATGAACCCCAGTCTAATGCTTATGCACAGTTTCTAAAACATCAGAGAAATCCACATCAAAGAATCTCATCAACGTCGATGTGAGACTCTGCAAAGAATGCAAAAGTACCATCTTCAATCGCCGGGATTTCGAAGCAGATGTCTTGAAGAAACCTCCGGAGGTTAGGGCGTATGAAAACCTGGTGCAATTCGAAAGAGGCATCCGGCTTCATTTGCCCAGGTTTCAGAAGCTTCTTACCACGTTACAGTATGTCCCTACAAAGCTTGCTATGTGTCATACGGACATTACTCATGCTGTCACAGAGATCCGAGGCGGCCTCCATCTTCGGCACAGATTGCCGATGCGTCAAAAGCTCGCAAGCGACTCATTGATTCCTTTGCCAAATACGATGTTGCGGCTCGGCGAATCCGTGACCTACCAACCAACTCTCCTACTCAGCAACGACTACAGAAAGCCATATATCAGCAAGCTAGCAATTTCTTGCATCTTCACATGCTGCCATTGAAATCTCTTCCCAAAGTCCTCAAACACGCGCCCACGGGAGACCTCACGCCCAGTCGTATATCCTCTCCAAGCACACAAATCAACGGATCTCCGTACGGAGGTCGACCGCAGGACTCTGCTCTTGCATCTATCAAATATAATGAACGGATTGCTGCCAGCGGTAGCACCAGTAGCTTAGCCAGCGATGCCAGCAGCGCCGTCTCCGCACTCGAGGCCGAAGAAAAGTCCCTCCGAGAACGCTTGATAGTTCTCGAAGAACAGAAATTTTTTGTCTCCGAGATGATTGCAGATGCGAACCGACGACGCAAGTTTGACGAAGTGAGCAGTCTAGCGATGAACGTTGAAGATCTTAGCCGTGAGATTGATCGAGTAAACGGAATGCTTGCGGGTCTTGACTTTGAAGGCGTCTACACTGGCAATGTACAAGCCAATGCTTGAGATATGCTTTCTAGTGCAGTATGCACGGGCTCATTGCGCCACGGTTTCCTATCTTTCCTGTTCGATCTTTGCCTTGGTGATTTAGGACTGTTTATCGGGCGTTCTGAGCACCTTGTTTGGAATGCGCATAGCTTGGGGCGTTGGACGGTCATCCCGGGAAGAAATGGATAACAACTCTTAGTTGCAACTTATTCTCTGTCATTCTATCCTGCAGTCTGGTCTACAGGACATCATATGAAACTGGGCTACGCATTAGCTTCTGCCATGTTGCTCAGCAGCCGGTGTCGATGTTATAGCCTTGTGATGTGACACACTCGGGCCTCCGCACACCACTCCCTAGTGGGTAACAGCCTAATAGGGGTTATTTGTTGATCCTCGGTACCAAAGGCCATGAAGCTCCTCGCCTAGACGCTAAAGTGCTGGGCGTAGCTTTCAGCCTTTCACCCGTGGACTAGCTTCGGTATATATGCAGATCCAACGGCATTGCGGTAACGGCAATCCCCGAATACGAGCGCAAAGGTCCTGAACAGTTGATAGACTTGCTTGGAAATGCTCATCTTTATGGACTGAACCTTAGGAGCCACATGGTCGAGCTAGCAATTCCATGGTCGGAACAGACTTGTCGGTAGCTGCCCTGGCCTGGGCCAAGATCCATGAACTTCATTCAGTCTTGGTTTAAAAATAATACCCTTGCTGGGCACTGCCCAGAGCCAGGGGAGATCATGATCTGCAATTTGTGGACGTCTCACGGGCTATTTAAGCGATGTGAGTAACGCCTTCCCGCGTCTATGTTGGTTTTATCTACATAGTTTTGCATTGTACTTAACCCTAGCATTCAAATCTGTGCATCCACCCGGAGGGGCAGGGGGTAATGCAACATCGTATCAATTTTCCCACTTGGAATACTACTAGACTTCCCAGTAGTCAGAACCACAAAACGATGTGGATCATTGATTCCCATAATCCCTTGTTTTAGCTTTGACATTGACAGGCTGTCAACTAATTCCTTTACCTTTAGTGGTCCAACTTCTGGAGAGAAAGTGGAGACGACAAAATGGTCAGGTAATCTCCGACCTGCCCGCTAATTCTGTAGATCACACCTCGTTTACAGCAAGCGGAGCAGTGATCGGCTGTCACAAGGCACGCTCTGCACTTCCCGCCCGGTTCGGGTGTGTCTCGTCTCTTGCCAGGGCTTGGCGACGAATGCAAGTCAGGCTGATCTCGATTTCGATGCCGACTGTTAATATTATCGAGATGCGGTTTTCAGATCGATGAATCTATCTCGCAAGAACCCCTCAGCCTTTGGCAAAGACCCTCATGTTCACGAGCTTTGACCAATTTGCCTCGGTAGTCAGCCAAGCAGCGGCGGAGCGGAGCGCTTCAAAGTTCAACCACGTCCAACAAAGTAGAGCTTGGGCGCAATTGCCTCTTTCTGAGGCACGTGTCCACTGTTCATGACTCCATTATTGTCTACGATTGGAAAAGAAGATGCCCAAAGCCCGCTTATCATGAGTTTACTCATCCTTCCCCCCTTGCTCGCCCGCAAATGCAGGCGGTACCCAGTTAAGACGCGCATCCTGGAGATCGCGGGCCCAGTGAAATGGTAGTGAAACTATCGCTCCAACGCTCTGTTCACTCCAGGGCCAGTGGCAACGGTCTCCTTTTTTTTCTTCTCGCGAGCTAGAACAACTAGAACGAGGCTAGCGGCTACTGTCTGGACTAGCCCAGGGATTATCTCCACCTAATGCAACGCTGCGCACGTCTCGTTGGTCAGCATGACATCCACCTTTTTGCTTTGAAGACTTGTTCGAGTCATGTCGCCGAACGCCTGGGTCTTGGGTTTTTAGCGAACCGACAGGGGAGAGGGCCTTAGCGCCTCAAGACCATTGTTTTGGCGATGGCCAGCCAGGCCAGGTTGGCCACACGAACGTTGACCAGGTTTCAGGAAATAAAAATTTCGAAGGGTTGGGGTTGATCGCCCCATACGGAGTACGAGAAATGGCGCCCATTGGATTTGCTTTTGCCTGGGAAAAGTTAGAAAGTTTGACAAAGTTCTCCGATGATTCTAACTTTCTCCTCCGCATTTTATTGAATCCATGGATGGCCGCCGGACGCCTCGCGCCTACTCGTGAGAGGCAGGAATGAATCGAATAATGAATGGTCTATGAGTCTATGACAGATGATCTTGGCATCTCTCAAGCGTGGATAGCCGTCTCCAGGTCTCGATAACTGGACGGCGGACGCAGAGAACTAACTTCCCCCCACATCCTGCTGCCCCTTCGGCTCGTAGTTCACACACCTCGAGGGGCCCTAAAACTGCCGACACGGGCGATAAATGGAGACTCTGTCCCATTATTATCCCAAGTATTCCCATTATGTATTAAGATTATTACAAGTGGCCCATTGATCCCACTAGTTTCGTCGGAGTGCGTATACCACCCGGTCTGGAGCCTCAGATTTATTTCCTTTACTGTTTTGTGAATCCCGTCAACCCGCGGTGCCCACACACACGGAGAACGGCGCCGCAGAGACCCGCTTGTATTGCGCGGGCCCTCTTCTTGCCACTGACGACCACGACTGCCATGTTTGGCTGTCACCTGGGGAATTTCGTTCATTTCTTTCTTTATTCCTTCCCATAATCCTTCCTCCACAGCGTACACCGTACTTATTCGACTTTCGCTTGGGAGGGTGGATTGGACGTGAATCTCAGCCATCTATATTCGAATTCGTGTCTGGGAAAATCATGTACTGCGATTGACCTACGACTTTCGATTGACTATCACGATGAAAGAACTGGAGGGTCGCAGCAAGTCGATCTTCATCGTTACCACGATCTTTTTGGGAATCTCTTTCATTTGCGTCTGCCTGCGATGTTTTGTCCGACTCAAGCTCGTCAAGGCCTTTGGCTGGGATGATGCGCTGATGGTCTTTGCAATGGTGATTGAATGCCTTGTTCCATGCAAACCGGTCCCGGATCTATCGGAGTTGCTAACCATCAATTCTACAGTGTCTGAACATTCTTTTCGCGCTGTGTGGGATTACTGGCGCGTTGTATGGAATAGGTCAGAAGTCAATGGACCTTTTGTTGAAGGGGACCATGGAGACTGCCATGCTTGTAAGTCGATGCTATGCTACCATGCGATCCATGAAGGCAGAAACAAGACGAGTACTAATCAATTCAAAGTGGTGGTGGCTCGGTCAAACTAGTTATGTCTGGGTCTGTGCCGTCGCAAAAATCTCCATCGCCGTCGCCCTCCTCCGTCTCACCGTTGCGCGGGCTCATACCCTTATCCTCTGGGGAGTCATCGCCGTGACCACGATCGTCGGTCTAATTTTCTGGTTTATCTTGACCCTTCAATGCCAACCTGTTTCATTCTTCTGGCAGCGCGTCCGACTGGAGCTGGACCCGAACGCGCCCGTCCATGGCCACTGTCTGAATCTGGATACGGTCATCGCTATGGCCTATGTCTACAGTGTCACCGCCACGTGCTGTGATTTGATCCTGGGACTTCTGCCCATCTTCCTTGTATGGAATCTCCAGATGAACGTAAGAACAAAGGCTGCCTTGGCTGGTATTTTGGGCATGGGCTGTGTTGCGAGTGCTGCGGTCATCGTCCGCATTCCTTATCTGCATGACTACAAGGATCCGGACTTTTTGTGTAAGTTTGCATGAAAACAGCTCTGTTCGAACGAGCTAATCTGATGCTGTTTCGTTCCCACAGATGCAACCACCGACATCTCCATCTGGTCCAACGTCGAAGCCAGCCTCGGGATCGCTGCCGGCAGCCTCGTCACACTCCGCCCACTGTTCCGCTGGTTCAAGGATCCTAGCTACGGCGGAACTCGAAGCAAGCGAACCGGCGGTGGCAGTGTGCCTCTCTCGAGTGTGAACGCGATTCGCTCCGATCCCGCTGGTCCTCAGTACTGGCGGCCTGATCTGGACCCGGACGACTCCCACGCCGTAATCACGACCATCCATACTTCGCAACCTGGCAGTCGCACGAGCAGTCAGGAGGATCTTAATCCGAAGCAGCCTCAGGGTGCGTTTTTTCGGGGCGTCAACGTCCAGAAGACCTTCTTTGTCTCGGAGCATGAGGGCCAGCATTAGTTAGGTAGCCCTCTATAAATAAACACATAATTTCTGCCTTTTAACTAGCTTGGTTCTTGGAGGTACCTGGCCAGTATCGGGCATTTTACATAATTTTGCGAGTTGCACACCTGCTTCTAAACATCCATCCCGTCCATGTTGGACAAGTCAATTCACCGAGACAACGTCCACTAGATTCCCACTTATTTCTTGACTTTACCCGGTTCCAGAGGCGGTATGGCAATTACATGGAACACTCTGAGCCTGGCTAGGCAACCTTATCCAATCTGCACCTGGACGAGTCGAAGTTTACGCCTGAGGACGCTTGAATACATACAGATCTTCGCCACCGGGCGTCAAGTCGAACACCTGCTGAAAAGAATGTCAACCCACCTGGTCTGCGCCCAGAGACTTGGAATGCGACGAGACAAGGAAGCAGTGCTGTTGATTAATAGAACAACCTTATGTATTATTTACCAGATTAGCCATTGCAATGTACGCTTAGAGTCGAAGCTAAGGCAGCCACAAAATCCTTCGTGGATCCATATCCATGGAACCCCCTCCACTACCTTCTCTCAGGTCACGCTTGGCTTTTACTGATAATGTCAAAAGTCCGCTCACACTTCAACCAGCCCTGCCGGGCTAGCTCAATCGGTAGAGCGTGAGACTCTTAATCTCAAGGTTGCGGGTTCGACCCCC
>JAXQJV010000706.1:0-14886 GCA_037042255.1 Penicillium sp. PG106-07D
CGGTAGCTTGGCGCAGACCAACGAGCGGAATCTGGACACCAAGTCCGCCGAATTGAAGCTCCTGCTTGGAACCTGGCGGGACCGTTTGCCGAACCTGTGGGACGACATCAACGCCTGGCAGGACCTGGTTACCTGGCGGCAGCACATCTTCCAGCTTATCAACCAGACGTACCTCAGTCTACTTCCGCCGCAGACTAACAACGTGGCGAGCAACTCCTATGCCTATCGTGGATACCATGAGACCGCTTGGATTATTAACCGCTTCGCCCATGTCGCTCGGAAGCACCAGATGCCGGAAGTCTGCATCAATCAACTCAGTCGTATTTACACGCTGCCCAACATCGAGATTCAAGAGGCCTTCCTCAAGCTTCGGGAGCAGGCTAAGTGCCATTACCAGAACCCCAAGGAACTCAACAGTGGACTTGATGTGATTAATAACACCAACCTCAATTACTTCGGACCCCAGCAGAAGGCCGAGTTCTACACCCTTAAGGGCATGTTCCTTGCCAAGCTCGACCACGTCAATGAGGCCAACGAGGCTTTCGGAGTTGCTCTCTATTACGATCTTCGACTCGCCAAGGCCTGGTCTGAATGGGGACAGTACAGTGATCAACGATTCAAGTCTGACCCGTCTGATTACGAGTTGGCGAGCAATGCAGTTAGCTGTTATCTGGAAGCGGCTGGCCTGTACAAGAGCGCCAAATCGCGGAAGCTGCTCAGTCGCATCCTCTGGCTTCTGAGCCTGGATAACGATGAGGGACAGATTGCCAGCGCCTTTGAAAACTTCAAGGGTGACACTCCTGTCTGGTACTGGATCACCTTCATTCCTCAGCTCCTCACCAGTCTGTCTCATCGTGAGGCTCGTCTCTGCAAGGCTGTTCTGGTGAAGATTGCCAAGCTCTACCCGCAGGCTCTCTTCTTCCTCCTTCGAACGAACCGGGAGGACATGTTGAGCATCAAGAAACAGCATGACCAGAAGCAAGAAAAGCTGAACAAGGCCAGACAACAGGCTCAACAGCAGCAGCAGCAGGGATCTTCGACCAACCCCAAGCAACCCGCAAATGGTGAAGCGTCATCTCCTACCCAGAAGCCAGGCCCAAGTGCCTCTCCTGCTGGGCAGGCAGCGAACTTGCCGACCGCCCAATCTCCAGCGCAACCAACACAAAGCCAGTCCCCTGCCCAGTTGCCAAACGCGCAGGTTCAGGCCTCGCCCCGCCAGGGTCAAAGTCAAACCCCCAACCCAGGTCAGCAACCGGCCCAGGGACAGCAGCCGCAAAGTCGCCTTCAAGTACCAGGTCAGGCCGGACCTCTCCAGCAGAACCAAGTTCCCGCTCCAGCAGAGTCAACCGAGAAGGAGCCCCTCCGAAAGCCTTGGGAGTATTCGGATGAGATTATGTCGGGTCTGAAGACTGCATTCCCACTGCTTGCTCTGTCTATGGAAACAATGGTTGATCAGATTCACAAGAACTTCAAGTGCCCGCCTGATGAGGATGCTTACCGTCTCATCGTCGCGCTACTGAACGATGGACTAGCCTACGTCGGGCGAATGCCTGGATCGTACGCACAGGATTTCAAGCTGCCTCCTGCGACCGAAGCCAATATCACCCGTTTCGCAGAGACCATCCTCCCCGCGCATATTCGCAAGTCCTTCGAAGCGGACTTTGTGGTCAAGAAACCAACAATGCACGAGTACATCCAAAAGCTGCGCCGCTGGCGTGACAAGTTTGAGGAGAAGCTCGATCGCCGACCACAGTCCGGGTTCCTTGAGAGCTATTCACCGCATCTCAGTGAATTCCGCTTCCTCAAGTTCGATGAAGTTGAAGTCCCTGGACAATACCTCCTCCACAAAGACAAGAACCAGGACTTTGTTCGCATCGATCGCTTCCTGCCTGATGTGGATCTGGTACGGGGCATTGGTGTCTGCCACCGCCGCCTCAAGATCCGTGGCCACGACGGTAGCATTCAAGCGTTTGCTGTTCAACACCCTGCCGCACGCCACTGCCGTCGCGAAGAACGCATTCTCCAGCTGTTCCGTATCTTCAACGGGCTGCTAGCTAAGCGCAAGGAAAGCCGGCGCCGCAATCTTTACTTCCATCTTCCTCTGATGGTACCGCTGGCACCGCACATCCGTTTGGTCCGGGATGACTCCTCGTATATCTCCATGCAGGGCATCTATGAGGACTACTGCCGACGAGTCGGTATGAACAAGGATGAGCCGGTCCTCTTTACCATGGATCGCATGCGGTCCTTGGCAGAGACAAAGCAGAATGTAAGCTCTACAATCTATCTTCACTTTACGAACGAGGCTAACACTAAAAAGCGCACGGCCGATCAACAACAGGTCCTTCGTACCGAGATTTTGACCGCAATTCAAGAGAAATGGGTCCCGAGCACTGTGGTCTTGGAGTACTTCCAGAACACGTACCCCAACTTTGCAGACTTCTGGCTATTCCGACGCCAGTTCGCCTACCAGTACGCGGCGGTGGCCTTCATGACCTATGTGATGCACATTGGCAACCGGTACCCGAACAAGATTCTGGTGTCGCGCTCGACGGGCGACATCTGGGGTGCCGAATTGATCCCAACCATCAATCCCGCCAAGGCAATCTTCTACAACCCCGAGCAGGTACCGTTCCGTTTCACTCCCAACATCCAGACCCTACTTGGTCCCATTGCCACCGAGGGCCTGTTTGCCTGTGCGATGATGGCGATCGCCCGCTGCCTGACAGAGCCTCGACACGAGCTCGAACAGCAGCTGAGCGTCTTTGTGCGTGACGAGATGATGTTCTGGGCCACTGCCCAGCATCGCGGCAACTTGGCTGTCCCACAACTGCGCGAGCTAGTCTACAATAACAGCGAAATCATTGTGAACCGCGCCGTCAGCCTCGCCAGTCCACCGGAAGGCAACCTGCCTGCCAACCAGACCACCATTGATTTGGTCTCCCGGGCCGTGAACCCGCAGCACTTGGCCTCGTGTGATGCCTTGTGGATGCCGTATCTTTAAGCGGCAGCGTCTCTGCTTTGATCGTGTTTCTGTCTTTTTCTCATCTCGATGGCCTGGGTGGGATTCTTGTTTGCATAGCTGCATGGGTATTCATTGGGTGGATTGCTTCCATCGGGATTTTTTTTGAGCGTGGCGCTTTGGCGGGTGAGAATGAGTATTCTCTCCTTTTCTTCTGGCGGATTAATGATTGATACCTTTCTTGTATGACCTTGCTGTTTTATGTTTTATCAACCCCAATAGTTCCTAATTGACTTTTGCTTATTCAAAGAGAGTTTTCAGGCTGTAGTTGAATGTACCGCTAAAAAATTCCATTCAAAACCGAGGTATAAATCTGTGACTATCTCATGACCAAAAACGCCGGCGCTTGCAATGTGGAAAAAGACCAAAAAACAAGACATATTAGACCAAGGATGGCTTCTTCTTGATACCGAGACTGGTGACACCCGGCTTCTTCGCCTTCTTCACTCGGGCGAAAGAAGTCGATGGTGGCGGCATCTGAGCTTGGGTGGTCTTCGTTTGAGAGGGACCGGGCAGTGCCAGTTCTTCCTCGTCCACCACGCGCTTGACTCTCTCACCGGAGGCAGTCATGAAGGCTCTGCGCGCGGCTTCCTCATCCTCCTGCTCTTCCCGTAGCCTCGCCTCATCCACTTCATTATGGATGAGGTCCAAGGCTACTTCGTCCTCCAAACCCTCGTTTCGTGCAATGCGCGCGTTTCTCGTCCGAATCTCATCGAGCGCATCGGCGATCGCCATCTCCCGCTTCGAGTCTTGCATCTTCTCCTCCAGCTCGGCCATCTTGTCCCGTTCCAGCTGTTCCTCTTGTTCATTCTCCTCGCGCTCGAGTCGATCTAGCGTTTCCTCTTCTGTTTCGTTGTATTTTGTATCCTTGGCGTCTCGCCAGGGCTCGAAATTTCGCTTAGCTCCCTTCTCACACTGATAGTCCATGTCTATTCCATAGTTAGCATGTTTGCGCCTCGAAACCGTGTAGTGTCTAACACTTACTCTTTGGGTCTGTGCGGAAAGTAATCTCGCCGCTGCATCGCGTGCAACGAATGAAAAATCGATAGATCGGGATATTGAGATATTTCTCCTCGAGTGTCTGCTTCCGCGCATTGAACTTGCGTCCACGATAGATGTATTCGCCGCAGTTGGTGCATTTCATGGGAAATGGGGCCATCAATCGGACGGTGATGACCTTGGGGCCCTTCTGGCGCAGATGCTTGGGGGTGCGCCCGATCGCCGACGGGTCAAAGTCGGGAGGGTAGTACTTGGTCAAGACCTTTCGCTCGGACATTTTGGCTGTGGTAGAGAGAAGGTTGGAAAGGATGTGAGGAAGATGAGGCTGTTGAAGGAGAGAAAGGTGGCGCTGGACTTTGCGGACTTATCGTGATAGCAGCACGTGATAAGTTTACTACTCACGTGATATTTCGATGAACCTGGTGAGTGAGGTTCAAAACGCAAACCTTCGGATAGAGTGTAGTACTCTCAATCTCAAGGCGCTTGCAAGATTCCTCAGAATAGACCACCCGATTTTCCTGACTTCTCGAATGTCTTGCTAAAGAACTATCCACAATCACTCTATCTTCATAGTTCGCGCACTTCGGGCAGGCACGCACGGGCCACTGTTTGTTGACCCTCCGCGACCCGCTCATGCGAGCAGCACCGCGGCGTTCGAGAACCGAATTCTCCGAGCGCAATTGTGGAAGCGCATCCTCGCCCACTCTTTGGATCTCCCTACTCCTAAACTGGGCGCGTCAGATCTGAGATGGAGGACTATCTGCGCTCCTGGCGGCAGGATGCGCTAAATCGTGGCCAACATGACGCTGCGATCTACATTGGCGACAAGGTTCTTGCGCTTACGAGTATGCATCCTCGTCTCCTCATGTTGATATCAACAAGTGGCTAACCAGTGAGAAAAGACCAGGATGACGATGCTTTCTGGCTAGCCCAAGTCCATTTCTCCAACAATAACTTCACCCGCGCCTTGGCCCTTCTGTCCCGCAGGAACCTTATCCAGAGAAGTTCCGCTTGTCGCTACCTTGCAGCCCACTGCTACATCAAACAGAATCAATTCGAACAGGCCCTCAAAATCCTCGGCGAAGACAATCCAACCCACCTGATCCGGAGTCAGACCAGTCGTCGGAAGATCCACCACCTCAATGGCCACGGTCACGTCACTTTGCGGAATGGGAAGAACACAACGGCTCGCGCGGAAGCAGGCGAGGACCGAAGGGATGATGAGACTCATCGTAAATTTGAGGCCGCCATGTGCTATCTAAGAGGACTCTGCTTTGCGAAGCAAAATGCGTTTGACCGAGCACGCGACTGCTACAAGGATGCCGTTCGGATTGATGTGCAGTGCTTCGAGGCATTTGATCAGCTCATGCTGAACTCATTGATGTCGCCTACCGAGGAGCTGGAATTTCTTGAATTACTCGACTTTGACTCGATCTCCTCTCCGGACCCTGCCATTGCCCAGGAGGCCGCTCACTTCACCAAAATGCTCTACACTACCCGCTTGTCTAAATACTCAGCACCGAGTATCTTGTCAGACGCAACCGAAACACTTTCCACACATTACAACCTCGCCAATAACCCGGACATCTTACTCTCGCGTGCAGAGGCACTTTACACGCAATGTCGGTTTGCCGAAGCCCTCGAACTCACGTCCTCCATTCTCTCGACCTCGCAATCGACCGATTTGACTGCTCCGAATGGCCCCAGCGGTCTTTCACATAACCATTTGGGTCACACGCCGGCGGTTTATCCCCTTCATCTGGCATGTCTTTACGAAACAGGAGCTACGAATGCGTTGTTTTTGCTCTCGCATATGCTTGCGGACCACGCCCCGGAGGAGCCATACACTTATCTCGCGATTGGCGTCTACTATCTCGCTGTGTCAAAGGTTGCAGATGCTCGCCGCTTCTTTTCCAAAGCATCTCTCTTGGACCCGCATTCGGCGCCAGCTTGGATAGGATTCGCTCATACTTTTGCGGCCGAGGGCGAACATGATCAGGCTATCGCCGCTTACAGCACTGCCGCGCGACTTTTCCAAGGCAGTCATCTACCCCAGCTCTTTTTGGGCATGCAACACCTCGCTTTGAACAACATGGCACTCGCGCACGAGTATTTATGTGCAGCATATGCCATGTCAACTGGAGCTGTGCCTGGTTCCGCCCCAATTCTTCCCCCTACCTCTTCTGGAGTGCCTCTTGGAGGTGATCCTCTGGTGCTGAACGAGCTTGGTGTGGTCTTTTATCACCAGAATAACCTTACTGTTGCGGTAGAGATGTTCCGGCAAGCCCTTGCGCTGGCGGCCTCGCTCAACTGCGAACCGGCTGCCTGGGTTGCTACTCGTGCCAATATGGCACATGCCCTTCGTCGCCTCGGCCGTATGTCGGAGGCGTTGCAGCAATTTGAAGAGTGTCTCCGGGTGGGTGCTGGAGGCAACAGCTTAGGATACGCCCCCTTCTTAGGTGGAGGAGCTGGGGGCTCCGCGGCAGGAGTCACAGCAACGGGGGTTGGAGGCTATGAGGATCGGGGGCTCATTGGTTCTTTACATACTTCGCGTGGAATATTGCTACTCGAACTCGGCCGCACGGGAGACGCAGTCACAGCCCTGCACGAAGCAGTTCGCGTGCTCGGGGCCAGTGGTGGCGGCGACGTTGCCGGAGGTGCAGGAGTTGCCGGGACATTGCTAAACCGGGCCCTCGAGCTCTGGGCCTTGGAAGGCCGTGAACGGGACCAACGAGCGATTGAAGCGACTGTCAGATCATCGTCTACGAGTCGTCCGGCGAACCGAACCCGAGTGACTCGAGGTCAGGTTCGAACCGGGACGAACGAGAGCAACCGCCGTCGAATCCGCCACCCAACACATGAAGAGGAATGGACAGACGAAGTGACCCATTACGCTTCGTCCGAGACCGCTGATGGAGAAACTCTCGAGGAAAAGGTTGAAATGGATCTCGATGACAAGGCTGAGAGCATGCTTGGGCGGGCTCTGGGTCGGGTTCGTCCTGGAGGTCGACAGCGTCGCACGCCACGGCCTGTCAGTCCGGTGACTGAGAGGGATACACCTGCCCGGAGTACTCGCCAAGAGCGGACTCAACGGAGTCAATCGCGACAATGATGAATGGGGCAGGATTGGCATATTTTGAAGGCGTTGTCTATTGAACTTGGATGCATTGCTAGGGCGTTTTGGTGTTTGGCTGGGAGAAGATTGGTCTGAAGGGACCTTGAGGTGTTCACAATGTTACTGCCCGGTTGATCCGTTGACTGTCGCTCCGAGTTTGGAACCTCATGATAGGCGGGCATTTTCGTGGAGCAGGGGCTGCAGTATGCAGCGTTTGATACAAAAATAGAGCATATCCTAGTCTATCATTCATGCGGTTTGGGCAGAGAAATAGGATTTCTCGTGAGCAGCGCATCCTTGATACCTGGTAATACCGTCTACATGGCCGTCAAGTTGAATGCGTGTCTCCCGACGCGAACTACAATCGTTCAACTCGTGCTGTCCACAACTCGAGCCGCATAGCCCTGTCAGCCAGGAGGCGGCAACCGAAGGATCTCCTAAACTGGGCCCGCTTAGATGGACCCTGGGCTGGGCATTGGGGGCCGACGAGCTCGCAGGGCCAGGGCTGTTCCAAGCGAGTTTGCTGTTGGTTTTGCTTCTTCTTTGTCTCTCTCGCCGCCACCTTGACCCTGAAATCGTTGGTCCATGCCGAGTTCGCATTGACCTCAAATCCAATGATATTGATACAAATTGTATAGATTACATACCGAACGGTGCGGGCGGTCTGCCAAGACGATTGGCATTAGGATTCACTCTTTAGGGGCGGAGGCTGATGTCCACTTGGACCCTGAATTGTGGAGAGGATGACGTGGACCAGACCTCGCGTTGTTTGAACACTGAACACTGAACTAGGGGGCGGGTGGATTGGATGGAGTATATGTTACTACTGTAGGTGTAGACTGTTCTACCCGAGGATATCGGATTCCATTCATGTTCTGGTAGGTATTGCAATAAGTCGATTGAGTCATTTTCAGGGTGCCGCCCAAGTACAGACCAAAAATTAGACGCACAGACAGGACAAAGTGGGTCTCAATAGAGACATACGGATGGAGACTACGTACTTTGGGTATACCTCCGCCCGTGTGTTGGACTGGTGACGGCACCATACTATAAGTCGAGTTGATATAGCTGCTGGTATGAGTATCGAGTCAGTTTGTGAGGTCTGACTCGTGTTAGGGACTAGGCAGATACTGTCCTCGGAAGGTGCCGAGTTCCTGACTAAAAATGGTGCCTGTCAGAATAGCTTCAAGGTCGGGTCCACACAGCACCTGCAGTACCCTGTCAAATGCATTCTCAAACTTCCCGTTCAGAAATGCTGATGTTGAATTCCATCAAGTCAAGATACTCCTGCAATTAGACTGGTAGTTCCGTCTCTACTCATGAAGCACTGATCATAATAATAACCACCACCCCTACTGAAGTCCGCAGTACTGAAATGAACGCACCCCACGAAGCATGACGCCAAACGGCCCCACGGCCAACGCCCTGCGGGCTGCGGCTCTTTGGGTGGCCAATTGAACAAACTAGAAAGCGCCGATCTCTGCGGGTGGCTTGTCTATCGACTTCCTATTTAGGAGAATTGGGGCCTCCGTTTCAAAGCTGTGGCCCCCTTTCTTATGCGATGATGAGTCTCAATCTCTTGGGGACGGTTGTTGGTTTGTTCATTTCTTGCTTTCTTTGCGGGCTTGGGACACTCACCAGTCTGGTAACTTGGGACTGTTCTGCTTCGTCATCCCACATCCTACGCCTGACCTCTTCTCTCTTCATTCTTCTCATACTGTGTTCTCCATCTTTCTTCTTCCGCCCCTCCTACTCCTCCACACCTCTCCCTTTCCCAGTCTCCGCCCTCCGCCAGCTTCTCCAGCAATGCTATCCACCTTCTTCCCTCCCTCATGAGCGCAAAGTACCCCTGGATGCGGCCGCGCCGCCGCGGCCTGTCAGTCCTCTGCGTCATTGCCAGCTTCTGCGGCTTTGCTATACTGGCCATCTGGTATGGCATGAACTCGGATCGCAACTATATTCACCCCATCCTCACCCAACTGATTCCCGCCGGTCATTGCGCCTGTCAAACCTCCACTACTTTCCAATGCTCCACCTGCGTCTCCTGCTCCGAATCTTCCACCCTCCAGCTATCCGCCTCCCCCAGTTGGAAGTTCGAATACCCTCGCGACGCCCGTAACGAGGCCCTCGATCAGACCCAATGCCAGGCCGCCTTCCAAGGTCTCTTTGAAGACATTGCGCGCGGTCAGCGCTATTGGCGCGCCCAAGATGGCGGCCTTGTCACCGAGGACCTCGACCAAATCACAATCCAGCCGGGTATGGTGCGCGCATTCATTTCTCAGGGACACTTGCATGTGGTCACTGCGCGAGCTAAAGGAGAGGATCACCGGCGGAAGATTCTGGGCGTCTTGAGCTCCATCCACCGTGCACTGGCCGCAGACCGAGATCGGGTGTCGAGACGCGACATTGAGTTCGTGTTCTCGGTAGAGGATAAGGTAGAGGACGTCACAAATGGGAATCATCCCGTCTGGGTATTTGCACGTTCCCCGACAGAGGAAGGAGTCTGGCTCATGCCCGACTTTAGCTTTTGGGCCTGGGATAATCCCCAGAACTACATCGGTCCATTTGATCAGGTGGTGGATCGTATTAAGCGGCTGGATCTGCCATGGCCTGAGAAGGTACCGCAGCTGGTCTGGCGCGGCAAGCCTAGTTTTGCGCCTAAGCTGCGACGCGCGTTGATTGAAGCGGCGCGCGATAAACCCTGGGCCGATGTCAAGCAGCTCGATTGGGACACTGGCCACAATGTGCTTCGCATGGAAGACCATTGCCGATATATGTTTATTGCCCACGTAGAAGGTGAGTCGAATATTCCTCCGCTCGGTTCATCCTTTCGGAATGTTCCTGTTTCTGTCCCTCCAGGACATCGGATACTAACCTGCTTGCCTTCTCCTTCAGGCCGGTCCTACTCTGCATCCCTCAAATATCGCCAAGCTTGTAAATCCGTCATTATCGCCCATAAACTTCAGTACATCCAACATCATCACTACCTCCTTGTGGCCAGCGGGCCCAACCAGAATTACGTTGAAGTCGAGCGTGACTTTAGCGATCTCGCCGAGAAGATCGAACCGCTCGTCGCAGATACTGATGCCGCGCATCGAATTGCCTTGAACAGCGTCAAGACCTTCGGTGAGCGGTATTTGACCGCAGCTGCGGAGGCATGCTATTGGCGTGCTCTGTTTGATGGCTACAGCAGTGTCTGGAACAGCAGTGTGAACCCTTGGTCCGACCGCACGGGCAGGGAACGCGGTCTGCGCTACGAGTCCTTTGTCCTGCTGGAGAGTCCGAAGATGTTCGAGTTCACAGCGGATGCAGCTATGCCCGGATACGCCTGATTTTGATTGTTTGATCTTTTTATTTTCGTTCTTTGTCCTTCCAACTGTCTTATACCATAGAGCGCCGCGACCGGATTGTGGCCTTGTGCCTTTTTGACATGCCCAGTTTTTGTTCTTCCGTTCTCTTGACAAGTTGTACAAGTGTTAATGCCTTCCCCTCCCCTGTGTCGTCATTTCCCTCCTTGCCGCTTGTGCTCTTCTTGTTTGAAGTGGCTCGCAGGGAGAAATTCGATCGACTTGCCAGGATTTCAGCGGCGGGGAGTAGCGAAAGCGGCGTTTGGAAGCGTGATTTGTGATACCACGACAATGTCGATGTTTTCGGTTCTCGTTATTTTTTGGAGGGCGCTTCACATTGGACAGAAAGGCCTCCCTCCCTCGTGCGTACTAGACTACAGCCGCAAGTAATGCTACCTTGCTTTGACAAAAACCAACGCTCTACTTGGTATCTTTCGTTTTCGTAAAGGGCTAGCCATGGCAGCTGATCGGAAGGCCCGCGCCTTCTTCAATTGAACACATACTATGGAAGCATTCGCCAAGTTTCCATTCCGCCTACACATCGGCTCTCGGAGGGTATTCTCGCTTACGACTCAGTAGTCTACCGGCCGTGTTGGGATTCTCCGGCCGGTGCTGTTCCTGCATATCCTGTCATTGGTGATGCAGACAATTCTCACAGTCAGATGCAAGGGACCATCTGCGGAAACCACGTTTGCCTTACGCAATTCGAACTGGAATTTGCTTTGAGTTCCTCGAGTAATATCTTCGGGACATATTGATCTCATCAACCAGGCGATGAACGTGTCACAAGCCACATCGGTTGTTCCTGGCCTGTAACTTGATATACTGAGAACATGCACGGAAAATGGAAGAGGTTGTATCTCTACAAAAGGGACTAAAGAGAGATCTCTATTGCCAACGAGTCTGGGTGAGTCACTCCTCTAATTGAGTTGGCATTCTGATTTGAATCCGAGATGAGGCATCTTGATTTCCAATCGGTCTGATCCATCCCCGTCACTGGTGCCTAACTATTCGATTAGAAAAAAAGAAGAGTCTCGTGGAAGTGGACCACGAGGCGTTTGGTAACATCAACGAGCCCACATGGCTGGATGTCATACTCGCTCTCAAGAAGCGAGCCGTGTTGTGATTCCCTACGACCCTCGGCCATTTATTGGTTGCTCGAGGCACTCAAGACCTAGGCTTGAATGTGACTATTCTACTTCTATGAAATACTTTCTGCGTCATCTAGGCGTGAAATTCAACCTAGACATGTATAGGACAATCTACTGGGTCCCACGCCGGCCATTCGTTTCCAATTCGGTGTTGCACAAGGCGATAAGCTGAGCAGCACATTTTCCAGCCCGCACACTTCCTGTGCCTGCCTGTCCACCATCCGCGTCTGTTGTCCTCCGCGGCCGTCCCTTCCCCTTCCACGTCTTTTCGTCTCGAGTCGACCCCCTTCTTCAACGTCAGACTCGTTTGTTCCCATCACCTTTACGCAGTTACAAACATAGTCACACACACTCCCTCACCATGCAAGAGTTTACCGTTGTCGATAATGAGAACAAGAATAGCGCATGGGACACAGTCGATGAGGATGTCGATCATGTTCGAGAAAATGTGCAGTCCAGAGTATGCAAGCCACTGGTAGGTGCTCCCCTCCATCTTTACTGCCCTTCGACGTCCACAAGGGTCGAACGCTAACCATCACCGCCATACGACAACAGTGGATACTGATCGTCTTGACTAGCCTATCATCGACATTCCTGTTTGCCCTCGACAATACCATCGTCGCCGATGTGCAATCACCCGTCGCACAGCGCTTCGGAGAGGTCGGCAAACTGAGCTGGCTGGGCGTGGCCTTTGTGCTGTCTGGCTCGGCGACGATCATCACCTGGTACGTTTGGAAGGGACTGGCTGGAGCTGATCGGCTGACGGATGAGATGATCTACAGGGGAAAGCTATACGGCATCTACAGCGCCAAGTGGCTATATCTGTCTTCGGTAGTTCTTTTCGAGGCTGGGAGTGCGCTTTGCGGAGCGGCTCCGAGTATGAATGCGTTTATCGCGGGCCGTGCTATTGCTGGGCTGGGAGTGAGTCGAGGCTGTTCGAGATCACTTGATCATCTTTGATCGCTAACTATTGGGCCATTGCCTAGGGGGCGGGCATGTACCTCGGCTGCTTGACTCTGCTATCGCTCACCACGTCTGTCCGCCAACGACCGCAGTACATTGCACTGACTGGAATCAGTAAGTACTAAAATATCCACACTACTGACGCCCATTACTGACCACCTCAGCCTGGGGATCGGGAACAATGCTGGGCCCTGTGTACGTATCACCCATGGGCAGCCTTTGTTGATCTAATCTGATAACGATCAATTAGGGTTGGAGGCGCTTTTTCGCAAAACACTCACGCCACATGGCGCTGGGCGTTTTATATCAACCTTTGCATTGGAGCCGCATTTGCACCAGTCTAAATCTTCCTCCTCCCCAGGTGCGATCCTCAACCGCAAGTTTCGAAAACCCAAAAGCTACTCCAGATCGACTACCTTGGCGCAATCCTCAACATTGGTGCCTTTACAGCTTTGACCATGGCCATCAACTTCGGTGGAAATATGTTCAATTGGGGAGCTGCACAGGAAATCGTACTTTGGGTCGTCGGCGGTGTTCTGCTGATCCTATTCATCTTCCAGCAGGGCTTCACGATCGGTACGACGGACTCGGAGCGAATCTTCCCAGCTCAGTTTTTGCGTCACCGTATAATGTGGATTTTGTTTGCGCTAATGTGCGCTGCAGCAACATGTGTGTTTGTAAGTTTATCCGTCTTGGGATTCTGTCGGTGAAGTCGCTGATGATCGGTTGCAGGTGCCTACGTATTACATTCCCTTGTATTTCCAGTTTATCCGTGGCGACTCTGCCTTGACGGCCGCGGTGCGACTACTGCCATTCATTATACTGATGGTGACCTTTGGCTTCCTCAACGGTGGAATGATGTCGAAGCTGGGATACTACATGCCCTGGTACTTGACTGGGGGAATTTTGACAACCACCGGGGGTGCATTGATGAGTGCGTGCAATAATATTCGCCTACTGAGCAGTCACATATTGACACACTAACAAGCAGGCACGGTCAATGAGCACACCACCAACGGGCGAATTTACGGATACTCCGCACTCATCGGCATCGGCGCTGGCATGTTCATCCAAGCCGGGTTCTCCGTCGCCCAAGCCAAGGTCTCTTCTGCCCGAGGAACCGACGCGACGTCCTTCATGTCCCTCGCTCAGAACCTCGGCATTATGCTGGCACTTGCTATCTCGGGTGCAGTCTTCCAAAACAAGGCCATTGACCAGCTACAACGAGTTTTCCCCCATCTCTCCCGGAATGATCTGCGGGGCGCCATCTCCGGCAACGACAGTGGTATCCTCCACCGTTTGGATGATGCTACCCGCGCACAGGCACTTCATGCAATTGTCGACTCCATGTCACGCACATACTTCCTGGTGGTGACGGCTGGGGCAATGGCGGCCACTGGTTCGCTCTTCATGAAAGTAAGTTGCAACAGATAAACATTCTGGCCCGAGTGCGCGATTCGCTGACGATATCATAGAGGGAACGCATCTTCATCAAGGCCTCGGCAGCGGCATAGAAGGACAGACTTTGCTAAAGGCAAAGGCCTGTTGGGAGTGTTCATGAGCGAGTACGAGAAATGGCTTATGACTGCATCCTAATTTACGCAATTGGCTTATGTATCGTATCAATAGCTATGTGATCGAGGACCAAATGAGTTTTTTATGTTTATCGACATTTGCCTATCTGTTGAAACCTTGGAAGCTTTCAAGTGGGCAATTAATAGTCGAGGAAATGGACCCGTCGCAGGTCCACAAGGAATGCAAAGCTTGCTTCAGGGGTATACTGTCCTGCGAAAAGTGGACCGAACGGACATTGAGCCCAGGAGCCTCAGGTCAACACATTCCATTAGTATCTACAATAGAGGCTGGGCATTGGATACGGCGAATCTATACCTATAAATAGACGCCCAACCTAGGCATTAACATTTTCAAATATACAATATGTACTGAGGTATGGTGCAGCTTTGTATCTATCTGGCCTTGCTACATGATTTATTATTTATATCACCTTGATTCTCAGTTTGAGTACTAGAACATGGACAAAATCTGTTTTTCGCTTCGTGCATGCAAATACCATTGAAAGTATCTCGCTACCAGGTCCCTGGAGCGCAGGAATGAACTCTCGCCGGAGTATATGGCCGTAGGGCAACTATTCCTCAGGGTCAAGGATCCTGAGGGGCGAATACCCTCGAGGACGTTGAAACCCAGCAACGAACTTTCTCAGGTACAACTTACCTTGGGATAACTTGATGCTCAAGGGCAAATTCCACCAGGGGATTTCTACCACAAGAG
>JAXQJV010000707.1:0-14878 GCA_037042255.1 Penicillium sp. PG106-07D
TCTACCACCGAAGTGCTTTTCAAAACCAGTACCTAAGATCTTCATTTCACCGGTCTTAAAGGCAGCAACGGAAGCAGGCTCCGCCCATTCCTCATTCCCGCACTTTTTGGGCCCCTGCCCTCTGCCACTTCTTTTGTTCCCTCCTCCTCCTCCATTCTCCTCCCCATCCCCTCCCCTCGATCACTCTTGCCCCGGCTTCATCGCAGCTGTATTCTCCTGCGGCACATCTACAACCCTGCACCCTGTTAGTCTCCCAAACCCCCTAGGCCGCCCGAGCCGATCTACATTCCATACTCGGCATATATGCAATACTGACGCGGGCCTGCTCCCAGAAAATAGCCGAGCACGCCCGCCTGGCAACAAACCCGCCGAACCGAACCGGGCTCGACCAGACTCGTCCAATTCTTTTCTCTCCTCAGGAACTCATTCCCGCATTCTTACATCCCCGGCGTCATCGCAGGTAGATGGGACCTCGCAGACCGCCTGCAGTATATCACCCCGAGTCTTCTCGCCCTGTTCCAGACCCGTGGGTCTGCGATATTCACAGCCATGCGGTCCAGCATCGCCTGCGCCCGGTGCCGGCGCAGTAAGATCAAGTGCGTCAATGCCGGCATCGACACCACCTGCCGGGCCTGCGAGTCCTCCGGCCGCGAATGCGTCTACCCTACCCCAGCTATTGGCGTGACCGGGAAACGCGACCTCGCGACGCTGGCCGAAGGAGACGACCGGAATGGAGACTGGGATGGCCCAAAAAGGTCGCGCCCGCGCAAATCAATCGGCATGTCCGGCGCATCTCCCGGCTCCAAGGCAGGCCTGGATGCCCTGGACTCGTCCATCCTCACCACCAAAGTCTGGGAGGCGGTCTTTGATCTCTTCCAGTCACACTTCGCGACCCTTCTGCCCTTCCTGCACCCCGCGACCTTCCTCGGCCAGATCCGCCTTCTTTCTACACCTCCCATTCCCCCATTAGTGACCCCGTCGGACGGTCAAGATCAGCACAACTCGGCCCTCAAGACCGACCCGTCATCTTCGTTGATTCCGCTCGGAGTCCTGGCGCTCACGGCTCGCTTCCACCCTCCTCTCGTGGCCTTTCACTCGCCGGCGTCACCCGGCCATGCCTCAAATCCCCTCGCCGCATCCGAATACTATGCGACAGCTTTGCGCAGCCGGCTGGCCGGCCTGGATGGCGCAAGTCTGGCCGTACCCGACTTGGCTCGGGTACAAGCTCTGTTGATGCTGGCTCTGCACGAGTGGGGGATGTGCCGAGGGAAAAGCGCCTGGGTCTATGTAGGCATGGCCATTCGCCTCGCACAAGCCATGGGCCTTCCGTTCGAATTGGAAAACGAATTTCCAACCCGCGACATTTCTCGCTCGTCGCCAGGCTTCAAGACCGAGGCTGATCATTTCGGCCTGACTCGCCGTGTGGAGCCCAAGGAACTCACCTCCGACGACATCATTGCCCAGGAGACCAAGCGTCGGACCTTTTGGGCGTGTTTCCTGCTGGACCGGTGTCTGAGTAGCGGCAAGTATCGGCCGAGGATGATTCGGGTAAAGGAGCTCGGAATCCAACTCCCGAGTGACAATGCTTTCGCCTTTGGCGAGCGCGTCCGGACAGCCCATTTGAATGAACCGACGGGACGCCGACCGCAGAGCTTCGGTGCACAGGGCGTGCAAATCCCCAGCATTCGGCAGAGCATTGGCGGATTCGGTGACGAGAAGCTGCAGACCGCCAATGGAACCCCGAACGACAAGGCCTGGTCGCCCATCTCACGGCGCAAGGATTCTACTGAGGACGATGTCGATCGCTGGGAGGTTGGTGCTGAAGAGTCAGTGCTGAGCCGAGTGATTCGAATCATCCGTATCTGGGGAAGCATTGCCAAGTGGTCGTGTGCTGGCGGTCGACGCACCGAGCAGTACCCGCCTTGGCATCCTGAATCTCGCTTTGCTTCGCTGCGCATGCAGCTCAACGAATTCCAGGACAGCCTCTCCCGCAACTTGCAATACTCGGTGCGGAATACAGACACCCATATCATGTATAAGACTACCTTGGCCTCCTATACCGTGATGCATGTTGTCTACTTCCTCTCCGTCATCGTCTTGCATCGTGCTTATATCCCGTTCTTGCCCCTCCGTTGCAATGAGCCCGTGGGCCCGTTGGACGAGCCCTTGTTCCCCGCTGATAAATTTAGCGGTCCTCCCGAGGCCTTCTGGCGCGATAGTGCTCGCGAGCTCTTCAAGGCGGCCCGCCAGATGATCGACCTGGTAGTCACCTGCCAGGCCCGAGGTGCGCTCGTGGAGAACCCGCTGGTCGGCTTCGCGATTTACAATGCCGCATTCATCGGTGTATACGGTACTCACTTCCCCCACATGGATCCCGAGGGTCTGCTGGGTGCAAGGTCGCCCCCTCCGAGCCACGATAGCCACCAGCCCGGTGCTGCCCAAGCTCGCAAGGCACTTGATATTCTGCGTGAGACGCGACCCCGTCTGAAGATGGCTATAGGCTGGTTCCGCACCTTGAACCGTCTGCACAGCTACTTTTTCAAAGTCAAGCGTGATTTCCGCCGGTACTCGCGCAACCGACTGGACAGCATCTCTGATGCATCGGATCACGCCGCCAGCAATGGCGTCCGACCTCTTCGTGAAGGCGGATCTGGCGGTGGCTTGGAAGAGTTCAAGCTGCTCGAGAAGCTATTCCTGGACTTTGGCGCCATCGAAGATCAACTGCCAGAGAGCCTCGACGATGACGGTACAGCGCTTGCTGTGGCTAGCGAACCAATGCCCGAGCGCACGATGAACCTCAGCGATGCCGGCAGCAATGCCGTCAAGAGCGACGTCGATGGCAGTGAGATCTTCGACGGGCCCGGTGGCCGTCGCGAGTCGTGGGTCCCCATCAATAGTCCTGGTCTGCCACCTCCAGGCCACGAAGGCGACCGTCGTCCCAGCTTGCCGCTTCCCAACAGCCGGTCCATGCCTTCACAATCGCCCTACTCACTGCCTTCGCTCCAGCAGCACCACCCAGATGGACCCATGTATACCTCCTCGCCACCCAGCTTGCCCAGCATTGCAGCTACCACCCAGTCCCCCTCGCAGTATCTTACCGCTACGAGCAACCGTCTGCAGCCGATCAACTCGTGGCTTCCCTCGCGTCCATCTGCACCTTCGCCATACTCGCAGTCCTTGCCTCCTATCAATGCGTCTACCCCGAACGGTATGCCCGTGCTTCCACCCCCGGGTTCAGTCACGCAGCTCGCTCCCTCACCTCCGTTGACTTGTACCGATGCTCCTGACACGACGCTCCTTTCCGCCAGCCTCGGTGGTGACGACGTGCTCGCATTCTTGGATGGCTGCGACTGGGCACAGTTGTCACAAACTGCTCCATCCGAGGTCGGTATCCCCACGGGCTGGTTGAGCACAGTCTGGGCACAGTTTGCCCGGTAAGAGTACGCTTTAAGAGATGATCTTGTACTATTATATTTCACGACTTTCCTTGACCTGTTTTCACACCTACGCCGTCCTGCCTTCTATCTTCCACATCTTCTTTCGTCTATCCGCCCATCTTTTTCCATCTCTCTATCTTCACAATCGCGGGCGACTTTCTTCCTCCAAAATGCAGGACGGATAGGTTTACGTTGGCCGGTTTGTCAGGGCGTTGCGGTGGGAATGCTTGGTGATTCTTCCTTGAATGCAAACGTCTAGGATACCTGTTTGGCCACGTCTGGGCTTCCTTTCTTTCTCTCGCAATCGGGTCTTTGCGATGGGTTAGCCTCGGCGCTGAAGGATATAATCACTTTTCGTGGACCTCCTGCGCTGGATCGGATTCGATCGCGCAGCTACCGCCCTTTTCCCCCCTTTCATCTCGGGCTTCGCCCCACCGTTTCATTTGCCTGTCTTTGGTTTTCTTCAAGCGAGCTTTTGCGTTTGATTTGGTTTCAATCGGTTTGAATTGGATCGGGCTGGGTTGATTGGGATGAACAGGCTCGGACCGTGTGATACCTTTGGGGTTTCTTTTGAGTCTTGGCTGGTTTTGGGTATACTTTGTCAACACCCGGCCCCTTGTCTTCTTCTTTTGGATGTGAATACGAGCCACGGCGTTATGTCGAGTGTCGGTGTGTGCCTGCGCTTGCGGGCTGTTTTTATTGATCTATGAGCCTATTCAAGCCTTGATTTTTGAACCACTTTTTCTTTTCCTTTTTCTTTGTCGAATTCAAATTTGCATGCCTACGGGCTGGCTTCTTCCTTATTGGAATTGTCGTGGGTAAATTTAGCATCCAGCTTGAAGAGCTACCTAGATTGTAGTGATTGATGGTGTGATTGTGGCTCTGGTCTCGCTCTGCCTGCCAGATACCTACCTACCTACCTACCTACAAATTCCTTCCAAGAGCGAGATATTTTTTTGTTGAAATGAAGATATTGACCAGATTGACGACAATAGCAGAAATATTGCTTCGATAATGAGAGAATCCAGTTGCAGGACAAGTACGGATTACTACCTATGGACATACTCCGCATTTCTTACGTGGGGGGGTGCATGTATCGGGACGTAATAATCCCCGAGGCCGGCATCCCGCGGCAAGTTACGGCCGAGTTCTGCCCGAGGACATCTACACAGTATACTCGCTTCATCCATTACCCTTGAGTGAGCTTAACGGAGGTAACCAGCATCACTGGAGGATTGACATTAGGAAAGATCATGACTCCACACATTCTCTGCTGCAAATCGTCCCGCCAACCTCTACCCATACGACACAGCCCAAATAAGTGAGCTGCTCAAGCGTAAGCATCGTGTGCGCGGGATCAAATCGTGTTTCCCTCGCCGGCATCGGAAAGTCTGGTGTGATGATACCTCTTCCGTCTGAGAGCTGATGAAGAGATACCGTCCCGATCTTTTGTCGAATCCCGGGACGAAGCAATGATGTCGGTGGGCGAGTTAGTCCTCCAGGTGCCGGTGAGGAGATGGGGGAGACGTGCTAGATCCGGATCTATGTAGAACTACATTATCTATGCTGTTTTCTAACAAAACACATAACTAGCCATGGTAATGAATCTGTGTTTAGCCCAACGCCCAGGAATGGTGATGCAGCTTCTCAGTGCAAGCCTTCCGACACCCAGTCAAGCGATCTCTTGATAGCGCGACTCTCCAACATCGAAGAACAAATTTCGTCTCACAAGGCAGATCTCCTCCCACAGGCACCCGCCTCAGGAACCCCTGCAAGTATATCAGACCTGCGTATATCCCTTTTATCTGGGGTTTGTGATACTTTGAAGATTCAAAGCGGCGCTGTTCACGTACCTAGACCACCGCGTGAAGGTTGCGCGTGCGGCCATCTGCGCTGGATGATGACAATCCCTCGTGGTTGCTATCATTATTCTCCGTGCTTGCAGGTGGGGTGTTGCTCGTCGATTATCTGATCAAAGAGCGTGATCTTCGGTTGAAAGTGCTCGATCCGTGGCACAACAACACAACAACATTCGTACGCCCCCATGATACCTACCATCCATGGCTAACGGTGAATACAGTCTAGTCTGCTCACCATTCCAGTGTCTTCGCATCTCGAGTTTCTTCAACAATGCCGATATCAACCAAATTCAGGCTATGGCGCTGATTGGGCACTGCTTGACGAATAACCGGGATACGAATAGCGTTTGGATTCTGATGGGTGAGATTTTTAGGATTTGCAGGCACTCGAAAGAGCAGTGTTTGATTTTGAGGTTAGTGCAACGATGCGTCTTGCGCAAAGTATCGGATTACACCAGGGAAATGTGTCGTCCGAGTCGTCGACCCTTTCACTCAATCACTATCATCCATGCGACTCTGATATGGACCCCATTCTTCCCTGCTATTCCCGTGTTATTCCAAAGCATACTGACCACACTCTTGGGTGGATGCTCCTATAGCAAGACACCTTCCTCTCATTCACCGACGACCGCCCACCCAGCACAACTAACAACAGCCACTCCATCCCTGCCAGTCCGAGCAATCCCTCAAGCTACTCATTCGTCGAGTGTATCTTCGCCCTGGGCATTAGTGCATAACACCGTAAGTTATGCGTTTACGTTGCGCAGTTTAGGGACGACAGGGCCTGGGGGTTGAAATACGCGGGGGTTATGGGCCGGTAGATCAGTGTGTTGGAGGGGAAGGAGTGGATGTCATTGTGGAAAGATGCGGGTACGAATGTTACGCATTTTGGGGCCTTATTCGAGGGCTTTGTGGGCGTTGAGGGAGGGGAGAGTGCTATGGCCGAGAAAAGTCCCCGTAAACATTACAACGTAAAAATTATCTCGATGAATGAAACATGAGGTCAACGTAGAAGGTCAGATAAATTACAAAAACAGGGTATATGTCCTGAAGCAAAATGAAAAAGGATGTGGTGCGACGTAGGCAGGTGAAGCCCTTGAATTGACTTGCAGAGCCAATTAGAAGAACCTGGGTCATGAAAATCAGCGATATGTCCAGGACAAACAGATATCAAACACGGATGGTGAGAGACATACCAAGCAGCGAGAGCGATAATCAAATACATCATCATGAGGAGGACGCCCTCAAGCCAGTGAGATTTGCCGTCTCCAATGAGGTAGTTGACCAAAAGGACAGACACAAACAGCAAGATAATCTCGAAGCTGTCAAAGTTGAGAGTCTGCGAGAGACCAAAGTCAGCATTCACTAACAGGTCATACAAGAAGCTCAAGGGCAAACCTACCATATCATCAACACCAATAATCCAACCCAGAACGACAATCAACGGTAGCACCAGCAGAGCAATCTGCATACTCGAACCGACAGCCACACCAATAGCCAGATCCATCTTATCCTTACACGCAACAGTCACAGCCGTAGCGTGCTCCGCGGCATTACCAACAATAGGCAACAGAATCAGACCAACAAAGGTCTCGCTGATATTCCCAGTCGCGGTCAGCGCGTCGATCGAGCTAACCATAAACTCGGCGCAGACAGCCACCAAAACAGTCGAGAGGCCCAGAGTAAGCATAGCGACATAAATCGACAATTGTGGCTCCTCGGGCTCTTCGTCCGCATCCTGCACGTTCACCTCCAGGGCGTTCGAGCCGCCCATACTGCGAGCGGCTCCGGCGCCGATCTGCGCGATGCCGCGGCTGGCGTCGCCGCTCTTCTTACTGCGCTTTTCGACCTTTTTCGAGGGCTCGTTGTACATGTCGGTGTGGGACTTGAGTTGGAAGAAGAGGTAGCAGCCGTAAACGATGAGAAGAAGGACGGAAGTACCTAGAAGTCGGCAGTGTGAGCAAGCCATACAATCTCAAATACCGGCTCGGGAACTTACCTCGCGAAAGAGGAGCTGTGTTCTCCTTGTTGCTATCTGACCACCGATGGAATGCAGTAGGGATAATCAAACTGGAAACAGCCAGTGCCAGCAGACTAGCCGCCGTCTGCGCAACGACAACATTGAAGTGCTGCTCGATGCGGTTCACACCGCCAAAGAAGAAACACATGCCCATAACCAGCAACAGATTAGACAGCATACTGCCAATCAGCGAGGTTTGCACAATAAGCACCTCCTTCTTGACAAGAGCAATAATGGCGACAATCAACTCGACTGCATTACCGAACGACGCATTCAACAATCCACCAATCGTCTCACCAGTGCGCATGGCGATTTCCTCTGTCGCATAACTCAGCATCGCAGCAAGGGGAATGATGGCGATAAAGTTGACCACGAAGATAGCGATAGGATTGGAGTTCACCACGTGTAATGCGATACCCACAGGGGCAGCGATGATGAGGACATTGATCCATGAGTTAAACACCGTCGCGCGGATCTGGCTTGCCACCGTGAACTTGGGACCATGGAGGGGCTTCTCATCATCTGGCTCTGGCGACATGGGTTCTTCCTTTGTGTGTCCGCCGAACTTCGCAAAGAATCCCTTGCGCTGGCGCGCCTGGCTCGTCTCATTGACCTGAGCCTTCCCGTTCGCATTATTTTCAATTTCGGCTTCGAGATCTAGCCCCCGCGCTGTGGACATTTCTGCCGTATCATTGATGGGTTCTTGGCTGAGGTTGGAAGCTGCTGGCCCGTAGCTGCCAGCCGATTCGGGTGGGAATGTGCCTGCGTAGGCGGGGCCTTCGAGATCGCTGTTAAAGTCTGCTCGGCGTCGTCGGTCCGCTGAGAGACGGAGGTCACCCACGCTCCGGGAGTGGGGGGCCTGTTCTTCTAGTTGGACCGAGTTGGTGCGGCGTGGGCGCCGGCGGAATTTCTTGAAGGGGTTATGCGAGGATGGCTCGCCATCTTGGTCGTACCAGGCGAGTTTGCGTGCCTGGCGGCGGTAAATATCTATGGACACTGTTTAGCATGGACGGAGAGGCATGTCCGGGTTGACGCGAGGAAATTGAATAGCGACGGCGAGGACATAATGGTGGTAAAAACAGCAGCTTAGGACTCACGCATTATGACCAATGGTTACCCTGTAGTATTGGCAAGAGATATGACTTAGATTCGACGCGACAACTGAGGCTCCAGGTGTCTGATCGGGATGTCAGTCTGAATTTAAATAGTACCGGCCTCACTCCAGGTTTGAACGAGAGAGATTAAGCAAGGAGCAGGGGCGCCAGCTTTGTATGCGTTGATCAACTCATGCGCAAGCCACAGTACACGGTAGCTGCCAGCTGGTGGGTGAGGCGCATGCGCGTGGAACCGACGGAGAAAGCCACGTACGTGTAAGAAGTTCCAAATGTATTCCAACAATACGAATCTCACAAGCCAGGCGAATGATGGAGAAGGGCCGAGTCCAAAGTTGCGAATACGGGGGAGGTTGACGTGGCGCAGTCAGGCAGCCGCCACAGTTGAGAATACCAGAGCAGTAAGAACCGGTGGGACTTAGCAGGAGAGAATCCGGTGACTTTTTGTGTTCAATTTGTTTTGCCGCGCAGGAATAAGAGAGTGTGTGAACGATGTCAAGCAAGGGGTAGGGTGTCGCTCGCGTGATGCGAGTTGTCAACAAAGCGAGCAGTGCGGCACAAAGGAGCGTGAGAGGGTGCAGCAGGAGGAAAAAAAGAAAACTAAGAGAGTGCCCGAGGAGAAAGGCAGGAGAAGGACAGGCCCCAGAGAGATTTCAGAATGATGAAAGGCTCACAAGCTTGAGTTTGGCCAATCTTCGAGTTAATTCACAGCACAGCCACTTCTTTGGCGGGCCCAGGGGCGATCGTAACTTGTTAAGTTTCCGCTGTGTACGGAGTACGGAGTACGAAGTACTGGGCTTGGCAAAACAATTCTCAGGGGTGTTTTGGTATAAAGACACTTCGTAGTGCGACCGGAGGATTTTTGGCAGAACTTGGTCAGTTAGTATTCAAATTCGAGGACAAGGACAGAAGTATCTTTCTTTGCAAATAAGGCTGTGATGATGACGATGATGATGATGATGATGATAATGGTGTTGTGGTGAGTTGGCAGTTGGGAAGCTCATTTCCTTTGGGGGGCCTTCTTAGGCGAAACGCGGGCGCGGCGCCACAGAGAACCAAGGAAACCCAAGATTCCAAGCGGAAACAAGCAGGCAAAGAGAGGCTTCGGCTGGGGGAAGCTTTGGGTTGGCGAGCTTGACTTTCTTGGCAGCATGCGCCAACATCACCACGTCGTATTTCAGGCCGTTTGGCTGTCTGCCAGGTCAGGGATCTTCAGTTCACACCGATGACGAGGATGATAACCCGCCACAATCAGCACCAGGATGCTCGCAGCTCAGTAGCACAGACGCGGAGTGTGGCACACGGGGACACTGGCCACGCATGGATCGACCTTGGAATTTGCAGTGGAATCTCTGAGCGAGGGAAATAATGATTGGACTTGTTGGAAACGACGCTGCGGGCAGGCCCCCGCTCTTGGGTCTTGGCAGCGCGCCAGGAATCGGGTCGTCAAATCATAACGCGCTGTGCATTGAACCGAGCCTGGGCCACGAACCCCCTGTTCATTTTCTGCTTGGTGACAAGTCAGATGGCGAGTTAGATTTGTACAAAGGAGATACGGTTGTATAACAACTCGCGTCTGTAGACCGGTCACGTGTGACCCTGGTCAGCATTCTCTGCAAGGATCAATGCTTTGGCTATCAGAAACGCAGCTGGGCATCATCATGTCGACTAGTTGCGAATCATGGAAGCTTGCAAAAAACAAGGCCATTGTGAGGCTTGAAAGGCCCAAATCGGGTCGCTGTTCTGGTGACAGATGGTCGGGCCGATAGCGATGATGATGGAAGGGCGATCATCGGAAAGCACAGCAGAACATGGTCATGGGCATCAATGTCGGTGAGACCTCATACTTGTCCAGCTGCAACGCTGACATGAGAAACCATCCTGTCGGAATCGCAAGATAGTGCCTGCTTGGGTTAGTGATTCTTGGGATAAGCTCTGGTTCAGCCGGTGAGTTCAGCTCGGAGTCCCATCAGCCTCCGTTGTCTTTCAAGACCTCCTTCATGAGGAAAGGCGGAGGGCTGCGTATGAGAGGCGCAGGGTCCCTGAGGTAAGAAAAAGACGAGCGCTAAATGGGCGGAGACTCCGGGGTTTTTATCCTGGGATTCTGATAGAGGAAGAGCCTCCTTCTTAAGGTTCTTCTTAACCCGGGTTGCGGGTTGCGGGTTGACTGAGGGAAGTACGGAGATATCCATCCAAGTTATTGTTGCTGCCTGCGGCGGGGAATGGGGTCTGGACTGCATTTGAACGCCTTACTTCTCTGCCACTTGTCTTGGACTCTTGGTGAATGCTGAATAAGTCGTCCCTGAAATCAACGAGGATTAGCGCCATAGGGCTGGATTTCTATTCTTGGCACATTAGAAGGGGCAGGTCATTGCTAGAAAAAGTCCTTAAAGCGGGGGCTGTTACTATGTTGTCGAATAGCCCAGAACTTGTGCTCAGAACTATGTAATAAGTACCTACATTGCTCACCCGATACTGTGTATGGTTTTGACGGAAGAGCAAAGAAAGGAACCCTTACAGAATGTGCTATTCTTTCCGTGCTTACCTATCGATTCAGCGATAGGGCTGAAAATGCGGTTGCTACACAACCAGCTCCTACTACACGTTTTGATATCGGATTTCCTGACGAATCACATGAAAGTCCCCCTACAGTCGATAGAACAGTACCTCTCATCAGTATTCGTAGTGGTCAATGATTCATTCGTTCTCAGCGATGCGATAGGAGTAAGCTTTGGTTCTTCCCGTTCTCCTGTTCCTTACCCATCCTCCTCCAGTAGTACCGATGAACCGCTACAGCCAACATTGTCCATAACCTGAAACCCTCAGAAATACCTATGTTGTTGAAATACTAGCGCGATAGAACATCACGTGTTCCGACCTAGAATCCACGTTCGAGGTCTTCCATGAAGGATTAGGGGATAGCAAACACAAAGGCAAATGCGTGTCTTCAAGAATTGGGCAATGCATAGAATATTGTTTATAGTGCCGCCCGTTATTGCCTTCCATATCTAGAGACAGAGAGACGCTTATTCAAACCCTAGTCACGTGATACTCTAAGCCCCATAAGGCTAGCGTTGTATTTTAGAAAATGTTCCCGGGTTGCACGGTATTGAGGCTGAAAGTACAAAACTGTATAGTAATGTACTGCGACATATCCAAAAATAAATCCTAAAGCCCCCTGCCCCCCAACGAAGAACCGCTAAAGGGTTATTCGTTCAAACTTCCAACGCAGCAACTGCATCATCCAAACCCCTTACAAAATGGCCAGAAACATCGATGCCTGGCAGCGTAAGATGATTATTCATATGATACTCAGCAATAAACGTCTCACTACAAAGCAAATGGCGAAGGTGGCTCAGTGTAGTGAGCGCTCAATCACTAACATACGCAAGAACTTGCGGTTATTCGGTAGTGCCAGATCTCCCCCAGTCTCGGTCGGCCGACAACCAAGTATCACTCCTATCATGCTTGACGCCCTCTGTGACCACCTCGCCGAAAAGCCTGGCCTATACATCGATGTGATTTCCCTCTGCCCCACAGACACTCTCTAGGTGCGTAGCTAATGACACTATCTTTTTGAGTGCTCAGATGTGTAAACCCAGATTCCGATTACTTTCCGGAGTATTTCACTAAATCAAGAACCCTTTGTATGTGATCATGTAAGTGGAATCTTCGTGCTTCATTGGTACTCTCCTCTCCAACTCATCATCTCGGAACGGCATGCGCTTCTATTTCTCCTGCCCCCCTTTCTACTCTCTCTTCAACTCTCCGTCCAACTTGTCTACCGCCTACATTGTTTTGTGACACCGCATCAATAAAAAGCCTAAGTACAAAGGTAAGCAATAACACGTCAAAGTCTACTCCTGGCGGTGAGAGGCTCACATATCCCTTGCTGCGTATCTCAATCGGCGGTGGAATAAATACTGGTGGTTACCTGTGATCTACGTTAATCTAAATTCCCCAATTACTCAAATCACGAAGTGAGACTACTTTATAACTGGCAGGCATGGACAATCTCATCGAACTTGAGAAGGAACTCGAGAAAGTGCCTAGAAGTGTCAACCTGGCGAACGAGACCAGCTCGTCTGGCTACAATACGACAATTGAGGGCTTGGTGCATGCCCTCCTGTCTAAGAATATGGAATTAGACAAGAGATTGAGTGCGGTTGAAGCTAAAGTGATGACCATGGGTACTGGGCTCACGACACACGGGGCAAGAAGTAACGCCGCATTAATTCAGAAGAATACGGCTGGGGAAAGGTATGTAACCCCGTTCTAAATGGTACAGATCATAATGCTTACGAGGATTCCTTGCGGCATTATAGACAATATGATCAGGCTATACCTGGCAAAGTCCCAGCGATACGGACACGGGATTACAAGGATTGGATGGTAGAAGAGCAACAGTATCAGCGAGATAGAACCCATGATGCTGTTGACGATATTGAAGCTTATGTTGAGGGGCAGCCTTGGTAGGTTTTGCTTGTGATTATTTTGCTGCTCCTGCATTCTGCTCATAGGGTTCATCTAGTCCGTCGTGCAAAAAAAGGATCTCTAAATGGTGCTTCATCGACGGTTGTTTCAACTGGTGTTTTGCACATTCTGCTATCTGTACAGGTGATAGGGGCCAAGTTACAAAGCATCTCACCTCCCTAGATACAGATGAACATGGGAGTAGAGTGATGAAGAAATTCACTGAAGAGGTGGAATTATGCAATTCTGAAGAAGCAGGGACAGAGTGCGACATATTTAGTTGCGGTAAGCTCAAAGTCAATGTGGTATTTGCAGAACTAATTCGATTCCATATAGAATGCTCTCGTGGGGGATGGCAAGAGGAGGAGTTGAATATTTGGATGGCACGGCAGTCACCGTAGCATACCGAATGGAGCAGTCGGCATGCAAATATCATATCACCCTGTCTGCTTATCATATCACCCTGTCTGCTGTTCAGTAATCAACCGTCTTAACCATGCCATACGTAGTATTCATAATCCATTCATGATCTATTTCAAAGGAGCAAGAATTGAACTACAAGCAGAAAAAAAGCACACCTAGGTGTTGGCCTGCAAGATTATTGGCTTCAGAACTACCCTCCATATGTGGTTCGCATTCACTCCCAGGGGGAGTGGAAAAGCAGATCGAAGTTTGTTGTGCCGTGGGATTCAGCATGGTCGTTGGTTTCGTGTTTGCTGTTGCATGGCTTTCAGTCACGTAAATCGTAGTGATGGGCACTTGCATCCAGTTCAGATCCTTTGGGGCTAGAGTCCCTTGAACGTTTATAGTGCCATATTTTGCGTGCAGAATGCGTACGTAGATCCTTCGACATTGCATGAGACGGACGCTGTTCTATCTCATTCATAATAGGTCATGGAAATTCCCAGCGAGATAGATGGACAATTACCGCCCATGACTATCGATATGAGCTGACTGAACGGAACTAGTTGCACTCGTCGCGGTGAGTGCGTTTCCTGGTATTCCGCAGGAGGCTTGGTCTACACTTGGAGGGCAGGTAACGAGGTATGTATTTGACCCATCGTTCTGAGATGGTAAGCTATAGGGAAGGAAGGAACCGCTAGTGATGCATACCTCTTTGATCAGCTCCGCCTGAAGGACATGGCCTTGGAACCCAGCCAACAATAGGTTAGCATAATTGTTAACCGTAGGTGTGAAGATGGCGGGACGCAGAAAATAAAGGTAGACAGCGAAAGTTGTAAATGATAGGAGGAAATCATAGAAGAGACTATAGTCCGATGGCCAGGATATTTATAAAAGAGGAGAAAAGAAGAATGAAACGGACTGAAGAGGGGGGCGGGGGGCACTGTTATATTGTAAACCACCTCGGAGCCGGTATCCATTCGATGAATAAAACCCGATCTATCCCGATCTATCTCACTCACTTTACCAATTGACAACCACAATGGAAGCAGGATGATTGTTGATGAGCCCACGTTTTGCCTCTGGAATGCGAAGGGAAATCGTGGCCATTTTCATTTGGCGCCGAAGAAATCACAGGGCTAGCTAAATTGGGAATGGCGTGAGTATCGCCCAATTCGCCTTTGCAACCAATACCCTGTCAGTATTGAAAAGGGTTGATCATCTATGGTACAACTTAACTGGTAGCTTAGGTTGATACTATCTACCGAAGTGCTACATTTTTACCAAGCTCCACTTTGCCCTTTGATGCTTAAGAGTACCAATACCAGCCGCTGTCTATCGCTTCGAATTGGCTCATTCAACCCGGGAGACTAGCTGCTTTTCTGCCGTTTTCCGCCTGGAGATCTTCATTTCGGCGGAAGACTTGAGACTATTCGTATGAGATTAGTTTTCTAGCTGGTCGTCAGATAAGATCCTCAGGCCGCCTCAGGGCTTGAGGTGGAGAAAATACTCCAGAGATACTTTGGAACTAGATGACAAGGAGGTAGATGCTGAAGAAATTGATGGTGTCAGTGA
>JAXQJV010000708.1:0-14862 GCA_037042255.1 Penicillium sp. PG106-07D
AATGGCAAGGTCTTTGCCCCGGATTTCCCAGCCTCGTGCCCTTACTTGACTGCCGTTGGTGCCACCGTCCTCCCGCTGGGCGCCTCGGCCGACTCGCACCAGGAAACGGCTGTCACCCGGTTCCCCTCTGGCGGCGGCTTCAGCAACATCTACGAGCGACCGGACTACCAGTCGCAGGCTGTAGCGGACTACTTTGCCAAGGCGAACCCGACATACCCCTACTACGAGAGTGTCAACAACAACAGCTTTGGCGCGAACGGGGGAATTTACAACCGCATCGGGCGCGGCTACCCCGACGTCTCGGCTGTCGGCGATAACGTGGTCATCTTCAACATGGCGATGCCCACCTCCATTGGCGGCACCTCGGCCTCGGCGCCGGTGTTTGCGTCCATTCTGACTCGGATCAATGAGGAGCGATTGGCGGCCGGGAAGCCGACCGTGGGCTTTGTCAACCCCACGCTTTACGCCCACCCGGAGGCGTTTTACGATGTCACCCAGGGGACGAATGCGGGCTGTGGCACGAATGGATTCAGTGCGGCGGAGGGGTGGGATCCGGTGACGGGCTTGGGGACTCCTAATTATCCTGCTTTGCTGAAGGTCTTTATGAGCCTGTAGGCTACTTAGGTGGATGGAGATACTGAGAAGTGTATATGGCTTTCCAGCTTAATTCATGGCTTTGTTCATACCTCTGAAGATGTGGACATGACTCGGGGAGACGAGTGTTGCCTTCGGACACAGCCTCAGTAGACTGGACAGCTTCTGAAGATAAAAGCAGGGCTCTCTCTCCATAGTACCTCCGGTCATTTCCCAAGGTCCGTCGCGTCCCGAGTCCGAGTTAATAATCCAGCGCCGGTTATTTACTGGACGTCATGGCGAGCCGAGTCGATTAGAGAAACCTGGAAACCAACTCCGTAGCTCTCTTTTACCGATCGGGCCGGAGGAGGTGCGAGGGTTGGCGCGATTGAGCCGACCAGACCGGCGATGCTCCGAGAGTAACTCGCTGGAGTGCACTGTGCAACAAACTACTCCTACTACGACATTCTGTGCGGAATGGCGGGGCACTTTGACTGCCTTGAAAGTGGCATTGCGTGTTGTGTGAGATGTCAAAGCCAATCGTAGAGATACACATTCATCGAATGCAGTATGATGGTTGCCCAAGCGTGAAGCTACCCCTCGCTAGGCCAAATCGGGTGCCCGAATAGCCTTCAACAGAAACAGTTTCCACCCCACGATTGGCAGGTGCTCAATATTCAAGCTATTCCGTAAAGATAAAGGGTTGAATTATCATTACTACATAGTACACAGGACCATGGAACCCCATTTTTGCCTGACCCAATGCGACTAGCGGGGGATTCTATCGGGCTCGGTAAATTAAGAAAAAGGCCCAGCGACCAACGGATAAAACGCGATACAGCGCGGATAATTAACATGACATCACTCCATGAGTCAGCAGATGTGGGGGAGAGTTGGAGAAGGTCCAGCTTTGAGCGTTCCTGTGTGGAAGTGTGACCATGTTGAGAGGACTCGATTCAGAGGATCGAGCTGAAATGTATCGATGACATCTCGCCACAACACTCAACGGAAAAAGCAGCCTGTGAGGATGACAATCGAGGGCTACAGAAACCCACGGGCAGCTGTCGGTCGAGATGGTCGGTGGAGTCGGCTTCGAGGGGCGTGGGATGAACCCCGCCGGAGAATGCGCAGTTCACGTTGGCGCGTCATGCGAGTTTTGGCTTTGTGGAACTGGAGAGAATTAAAAAAAAATTGTGCTAACAGAATAGAAGACAGACGTATGTCTACTTAAGTGGCCTGTCCCCGTCATAGTTTTGAATTTGTCCAATTCCTCAACTTCACTCAATCTCTACACCTCAACAACTCCAACCATGTCTCTCGGCAAGAAGGTCACTCTCAACACCGGTGCTCAAATCCCGTACGTGCTCCAGCTTGACAATGACGTGCCCCTGGAGCTCCAATGGGCCTTTACAATCATCAGAAACAAAAACTAACGCGCTAATACAGCCAGCTGGGCTTTGGTACCTGGCAGTCCGCTCCCGGTGAGGTCGGCGAGGCCGTCTACGAGGCTCTGAAGGCTGGTTACCGCCACTTGGTATGCTTTTAGACTCCTGGCCGTGGGCGCATAATAGAAAGATCAGAATTGCTAACAGCTCCTAGGATCTGGCTACTATGTACGATAAACCCCTCCTACTCCCCCCACCGCAATGAACTGCCCCAATTGCAATCGCACTCCACACGAGACGCAAGACAACTGATTTGGGTGTCGCTATGCAGCTACCAGAACCAGCGTGAGATCGCCGTCGGTATTAAGCGCGCTTTCCAGGATATCCCCGGTCTGAAGCGCGAGGACATTTTCATTGTGCGTGGATCTTATTCTACCCAATTGGAATCTTCCAAACATGTTCTGAATCATTCTAACGCATTATCTCTCCTATAGACCTCCAAGCTGTGGAACAGGTACTAGAACACGCCCAACCATTTCAAAATGGTGGATTGAAGTCACAAAGTCGTGCTAAATGCATACAGCCAGCACCGCCCCGAGATTGTCGAGGCCTCCCTCGATGCCTGCCTTGCTGAGCTTGAGCTTGACTACCTGGATGTATGTTCCTCGTGCGAAACACAATTATCGACCGTGATCCACTGCTCGGGAAAGCTCTGACTGAAAATTTTAAAGCTCTACCTGGTCCACTTCCCCGTCGCTTTCCAGAAGGGTGACTCTTACTTCCCTCTCGTCGAGGGCAGCACCGTCGAGGGTGGCGATGTGATCATTGACGACGATGTTTCCATCGTTGACACCTGGAAGGGTGAGTGGACTCAAATCGCGAGGCTTTACACGGTTGTGTGTGGCTAATTTTGCCCAATTTATAGCCATGACCAAGCTCCCCAAGAGCAAGGCGCGCGCCGTCGGTGTTTCCAACCACACCATCCCCCACCTCGAGGCCCTCATCAACGGCACCGGCGTTGTGCCCGCTGTCAACCAAATCGAGCGCCATCCTGCCCTGCAAAGCAACGACCTGATCGAGTACTGCCAGAAGAAGGGCATCCACGTCACAGCCTACTCCGTACGAATCCCCATTCACAACATTGAACCTCGAAATCATCTCAATGCTAATAAAATCACATAAAGGCCTTCGGTAACAACATGCTCAACGTCCCCCTCCTCATTACCCGCCCCGAGATCAAGGAGGTCGCCGAGGCTGTCTCCAAGCGCACTGGCGAGAACGTCACCCCCGCCCACGTCATCCTAGCCTGGTCCCAGGTCGGTGGCCACAGTGTCATCCCCAAGTCGGTCACCCCGTCGCGCATCCGCGACAACTTCAAGGAGGTCGAGCTTACGGCCGAGGAGGTGGCGAAGGTCAGCGCTCTGGGTAAGGAGCGCCGGCGCTACAATATTCCTTATATTGCTAGTACGTGTCTCTCCCGTTGCTTGTGGACTGCGCGAGTCTAGGTTGAAGACGGCGTTTATGGATTGATTACTGACTGGTTAAAACTACAGATAAGCCTCGCTGGAACATCAACATCTTCGGCGAGCCTGAGGAGGCGGCTGCTGAGCACAAGGTGATTCTGTAGACTCTTAGTCGCAGCGCATTATAACAAAATTAACGAATGAGATATGTCTTTTCACGCAAGAGCTTTCTATTCCGATGAGGAATGGCGTTTATATTGCGTAGTAGATATTTACACTGTTGAAGTTCGGCTAAGTCAAAATCTACATAACTACCCGGACGGAATTCTGACTATCCATTAGCTTTGAAATACCCGACCCGGGTTCATACTTCCGAGTGTACACAGATAGGTATCGAGTGGACGCGGTTAGGACCTTATGGATTGAGCGACTACCTAGCTACGCGGCGGTACCTAAAGGCTTCCTTGAAACTAGAGGTTTTAGACTAGGCAATAGCGATAGCTGATCATTAAGACTGGGTTCCTTCTCGACAGGAGTCACGGTCTATGACAAGATTGAATTTATCAATACATCTATAGGAGAAACAGAACCAACAGTATACCTACCCACAATAACATTTACCGCGATGCCTCCTTTCGCTACGGGGCTGAGTGATGATATATTACTAGTTTTCGAGGCTACGCAGGAATAGCTCCTCCTCCAATGATACACACCTTCAGATTGAGTCTGTGGGCTGTCCAAGGCGCTGCAAGACATTGCGCTTAAACCACGAATAGTTGTTCCGCCATTTACTTCGTTCAGTGATGGGAGAGATATACTGCAAGAATTTGTTGGATATTTTAGTCACGAAAAGTGAAGCTCGTTAAGCTAGTGTGTATTTGTGCGTACCCGGGGGAAAAAACGCTGCTGAGTCAGTATATGCGGGGAAATGGCCCCAGCTTCGTCTCAATCATCTCCTCCGGGATCGATTCAGCTTGAAAGGGTCAGCGGAAATCTGTGCAGGGTGCGGGCATGGAAGCTTCAGAGATGATTCTTTAACCCAAACAACTGCCCCCATAAGGACATGAGCATATGACAACATGAAATGAGAATAGGCAAAGGCTGCGAACGGTGTCGCTATCGTCACATTCGCTGTGTGATCCCGACAGGTGCAACCTCTTGTGCACCTTGCGAGCGCCAAGGGCGAGTGTGCCAGCTCGATCCACCCTTTCACTTCAAGACCGTTCGCCATGTATACCAAAAGAACAGTGGTACATCTACGCGATTTGACCTGGAATGGGATGAGGATCAAGTCTGGGTGGATGTATCCCAGCCTGGTAAGTTTATTAGAGAGCATTGGAGGGAGAAAGTCATGACCTAAGACATGCAGAATTTGACTGTTCTGCTGTTTAGTAACATTTGTGCTTGAAGCCTGCGATGATGGGGATCGGGATGGAGGAGAGTCTGTCCAAGGAATCCAGCCCGTGACCGCGATGCGACCATCATCGCCAGACTCCCCATGGGAGTCGCATCACGATGGCATCCCAGATATCCTCACCGTGGACCAAGACAAGTTTGAACCAGTGCAAGCACATTGCTACGAACTCTCACCCTATCAGCCAGTGCCTATAAACCACCCAGTCTCTCCAATGACTGAGGGATTACCCGCCCTATCATTACGAGAGGCGTCGCTGATGCGTAGTTTCATTCAGCAAATTGCCCCATGGGTAAGTGGTGTTCTCTTTTGTCTTCAAAATGTCGTGCCCTGACGTATCTTCATCGACAAGGCGGACATTTGTGATCCTCAGTGCCACTTTAGTACGGATGTTCCCCGACGCGCATTGCAGGTCCCTATGGTGCTGAAAGCAATAATGGCTCTTGCAGCGCGCCATGGTGCCATTCTCAACAACAAAAGTGACTGGGAGGCCTCTGAATACCACGGGCAGTGTCTGGAGCTGCTGATTCCGGCATTGGATCAGCCCGAGCAATTTTACGACGAGAACCTCCTAGTCACAGTCGTTCTGTTAAGAATTTACGAAGAGCTGGAAAACACTACCGATCAGAAATTCCACCTGTTGGGATCTAACCGTCTTATCAACCTGATGTCTCGCTTCGCATCTTCAGGTGGACTGGCGGAGGCTGTCAGCTGGCAGTTCCTGCGACAGGCTATCTACGCCTCGGTGGTGCAGTATGAGCCCCTCCAGCTGGAACTGCAGAATTACGAAAGATCTTCCCTGTTTCGACGCACCGATGATGCCGCCTATGCAAACATGGTGATATTCCATTGTGCGCGGATTCTCCGAATTTGTCGCAATGTTCCCCAGGAACCCGTGGATGAGGATGCACGGCTTGAAGTGGCCCGCGCCGTCGACGAGTGGTATCGAGCAAAACCGACTACTTGGCAGCCGCTTCGATATCAACCAGCGGACGTAGCTTCGAACCGGCCGTTTCCTGAAATATGGATGATGTCGGCTCCAGCTGGTATGTGCTCCCTGAAAGTCCCGCTGCGCTTGTCTGGGTCACTCACACCGTGTCTAGTTGTTGGAATGCAGTACTACCACGCGACTTGTATGTTCCTGACTTTTTCGGAGGGATGTTCACGACCAATGAGTGATTACCAGATGGCTCACTCGCGACGGATGTCAGAAGTATGAGTTGACTCATCCCTATTAACTAACCTAGCGGTCGACTGTGTGCTGACATCCTTCTATTAGAGAGCCATCGCTAGCCATATGGTCAGCGTTATTGGGCTATCCCAGTCCAACGAGAGCGTCCACAATGCCTACTTTATGGCATGTCATCTGCTTCATCGATGTCAGCCCCCTTGTCCCTGCCAACTCAGTCTTCAGCTAATTTTTTGTGCAGTTGGATACTGCCTGAAAAACCGGACAGAGCAACAGGGCTCTTTGCAGTTTCTTTCGTGTGTGGAAAAAGTCCTAGGCTGGCGGACGTCGTGGATCAAGGAAGAGCTGGAGCGTCAATGGGCCGAACTTGGGCTAGTGGACAACGCTGATAGCTAGAGAACTCTATAGCAGGAGCCAATCCTTTCCTGGGACTTTTTGTAGTCTTGTTCCATTTTGTGCTTGTCAGCTTCAGGCAAGCTTCATATCGCGAATCGTCCACTCGAACACACAAAATGAAACCCCACCTCGCAAGTCGAGTTTCCGCTATTGTAAACCATGCCCGATATTATCTAGGTACATCTTATTGTGTGGCAATTAAATGATTAAATAATCACACAATCAGACCTGTCAAATTGCATTGCTTATGACATAACCATCCGCTTGCGTGGCGAGATGGATGGCCGCGGATTCGGCCGCATGGAGTGATTTCTAATCCTTGCATCTTGCAGGTATGACGAGGCAAACAGGCCCACACGAGTCTACTGTAGTCTCGACCGCGTATATGCAGTAGAGGCCGGTTTTCTGGAATGCCCAGCCATTGCTTAGATCTTATTGGGTTGTAAGCTGATTGGATCCCACTCGAAGCGAAGCATTGAGTGCAGTCAGACAGGATCACCGTGCTCCAAGTCGCCGCGGGGATGGAGGCTGGATCGTCACCATCTGAAAGGATTATTCAAGGAACAGATTTGTCGCAGTTTCCCTCTCAATCACTTCTCTCCAAGTCACCCTTGCCTCTTCTCCACTCAACATAGTCCAACCCCATAAGCAAGTCCCCAGACGTCCCCGCAATGGATCTCCCGTCTCAGTACAAGAGAGCTGCCTTCAAAGAGGCGGGTGCCTCGCTAGTCATCGAGGATGTCCCAATGATCACGCCAAGCACTGGTGAGGTGCTGGTCAAGGTCGAGGCGTGCGGTGTCTGCTTCTCGGACCACATTGCGCAGGCCCACGGCATGGGCGGCAAATTGTAATTTGATATCTATCCCCGGTTTTGACTTATTCATGCTGCAAATATATTGAGACGCAGCGCTGACAATCTCGTGATTACAGCCCCATTGTACCCGGCCACGAGATTATCGGACATGTGGTTGCGACCGGCGATGGGGTCTCGGACTGGAAGGTCGGCGATCGTATCGGTGGAGGCTGGCATGGAGGTCATGACGGTATACACTCTGCTTTATATTTTTGATTTTTAGGCATCACGCTGCAAATGCTGATTCGACTCCTACTAGGAACTTGCCTTGCATGTCGCAGGGGCCATTTCCAAGTGTGCGCCCACGGCAGTATCAACGGGGTGACCAAGCATGGCGGATGTGAGTGGCTTGTATTTGTGCTTGTCTACACAGACAGCTGACTCGACAGATGCCGAATACTGCATTCTTCGCGCTGAAGCGGGCGTACGAATCCCCCCTCATGTCTCGGCTGCCGAATATGCCCCGATTCTCTGCGCCGGCGTGACAGTCTTCAACTCCATGCGCCAGATGGGAGTCATGCCTGGTTCCACCGTCGCGATCCAGGGACTGGGAGGTCTTGGCCATCTGGCCATCCAGTACGCGAATCGCTTTGGCTTCCGGGTGGTTGCCGTCTCTCGGGATGCCCAGAAAGAGCGATTTGTACGAGACCTCGGAGCCCACGAGTACATTGACACCAGCAAAGAAGACGTCGCAACTGCTCTTCAGAAGTTCGGAGGCGCCGCTCTGATTGTAGCCACCGCACCCAATGCCCCGGCGATTTCCCCGCTGTTGAATGGTCTTGCGCCTCTCGGAAAGCTCCTGATTCTTGCCGGTTTGTGTCTCAGTTGCCTCATATTATGTCAAAGTACATTAGCTGACACGGGCTTAGTCGCGGGCGCAATTCCCCTCGATTCCGCAACAATGGTGGGTCTCCTCCTTCACTTGACATGATATGCATTCTATTCCGCCAAGGCCCCTAACTCTGACTCTTGTAGGTTACAAAAGGTCTGTCGGTCCACGGGTGGCCGAGTGGGCATGCGCTTGACTCGGAGGAAACCATTCAGTTCACGGAATTGGAGAACGTCAAGTGTATGGTCGAGACATTCCCTCTCGAGCAAGCCAATGAGGCATTCAGTGAGTAAATATTCTCGCAAGAATCCCCAAGCACGCCTCTGACGCAGCTATAGACGCAATGACTTCAGGCTCGGTCCGCTTCCGTGCGGTAATTACCATGCACTGAAGCTGGTGAAGCTGGTGAAGCTGGGTCGGGGTGGGCTCATCGTCGGCATGGCTTCGTGGGTCAACTGTACTATGTCCCTGATACTGGATCACTGGCATTGCACGATTCTCTGGTGAGGTGTGCACTTATCAGTGATACGTTGGGTCACCAGTTAGCCCGCAAATACAGCTTTGAAGCTCTGGGGCATATGGAGGTCACGCGTTCCGGCACTCTCTGCCCACTTGATATCAAGATGGAATTCTGTAGCTCGCCCGCGACTGTGTATGCCGGTGCCGAGGTTTTAGGATAAGATGATAACAAATTGCTATTACGTGCAAGTTAAACGGTGATCAAAGGAACGAAGTAGGCATGGGGACGCCTTAGGGATGGTTGGGCAGTCAAGCTTGGATTGAGGTGATCACTGATCAACCTCGGCCGCTCAATATAATTGATGCAAATCATTGTTTCACGCTCTGCAGTTGGATTCTGGCCAACTCGCAGTCATTTTCAGAAAGGACTTCAGGTCGAGAAGATCCTCACTTCCCGCCGAATCCTCCAGTTTTGCGATCTTGAAGGAAGCGACACAATGGGCCAAATGATGCGCCACAAGATGCCTGCTCTGCGATTGTGTGCCTGGAATTTCTAAATGTTTGTGATTCTATTGATCCAGCAGAGATGATTCGCGTCGCTGTATCATAACCCGACACAATACCAACGAGTCCACGCCTCCGAGCGTCAAAGCGCCGTTTCTGTTCCGTCGGATATATTGCTCCCGGGCTTCCATCGATCCGGGATGAATGGTGCTCTGTTGTACTCGGAGAAACTGGAGGAGAGCTGGGTCCTCACGTATTCAAAAGCCTACCCACCGGAAAAGCATTTTGGATCTACTGAAATTTCTCTTACTTGCAACGGCAAAACTATATCTGATCTCATTCTACTTTTCGGGACCGTCTCAGTTTCTGGGTACGAGCCAGATCGAGAGAATGAGACTCTACTTAACGTTGAGCACCTAAGTTGCAAGGTCCGGTCCGGTCTGTCTATGGTAGATCTTAACTCAGGACCTAGTTGACCTCCAAGGTAACAAGCATTTCAGATCTGTCAGTTACCTTAGGTGCAGCTCCGGACAAAAGGAAGTAGCTCGGTAGGTGAATGAAGAAGCTGGATCAATACGGAATCACATCGCAAATGCACCTGAATCCTTCGATCTTGTCTCGGGCTATCTGTCCGCGAGCTATCTGGCTCCTCCACAATCTGAACGGGGGATGTGCCAGGACCCCGCTGTCGATACCCCGCAAAATTGAGTGGAAATGACATCGCAGGAGGGTTTCTGTGATGCGGTTGGTGGAAATCGGTTTCTTCATCAGAACCCAGGAAAACTACTACGAATAAATCCTTCAAGTTGGAAATATCTGGGACCAGACGTGGCATAAATACGTTCAGAAGGATGCACAAAAGCACTTTAAACATCTATTTCAATCTCATACTTACTCAATATTGCCATAACAGCCCTGTTGAATCGATAGGATGTTCAGTCTTCTATCAGTTTTGATCACTCTTCTTCCCGTGCAAGGACTACCTGCTGCGGCACCAAAAATGCCCCCTTACTTTGTCTTAGCAGGCGATAGTACCACTGCAACGCAATCCTCAAACGGAGGAGGCTGGGGAGACGGGTTCCTGAACGCCACGCTGCACAACGGCGCAGCGGGCCACAACTACGGGCACAATGGAGCTACAACAGTCAGCTTCCGAGCTGGCGGCGACTGGGACAAAGTCCTCGCAACGGTGAAAACCCTCAGCAGCGAGTACCGTCCCTTTGTCACCATCCAATTCGGACACAATGATCAAAAGGCCTCCGCCAATATCTCCGTCGCCGAGTATACGGCGAACCTCGAGCGCTTTGTGCAAGAGGCCGCCAACGCTGGGGCTACGCCGATTCTTGTCACGCCGTTGTCGAGGCGCAATTACGACAACTCGACCGGACAGCCGGTGATTATCGAGAGTCTGGCGAACCAAACTGCGGCGACCATCGCCGCTGCGCATACCACCCACGCCGCGTTCATCGACCTCAACCGAGCGAGCACACGTTACCTGAACGCCATTGGCCCGACCGATGCGTACACTTACAACATGGTGCCTACCGACTACACCCATCTGAACGTCGAGGGAAGCATTGTATTTGGTGAGATTGTGGCCGAGTTGATTGAACGCGATTTCCCTGAGTTGCATGGACATGGCTTTGTTCGGGTGAATGCGACATTGAAGGAAGATGTTGACCGGGGTATCTACTACTGGCCTTGAAGCGGACAGAGGTGTATACCCCTGGGAGTCTTCACTGGATAATAAAGTGTTAGTGGGGGGTTCAAAACTTCAAAGTGCAATTCTGGATGTAGGCTATATGAGTTGCAAATATACACTCAACGTACCCCGGTTTCGGCTGTGGCTTCAAATGCGGGGTCGAAATGTACATAATTTCGCGTGCCTCGGACCTTTCGGTAACGTCGACGTGCAGTAGCTCCCAGCTACTTAAGTCCACCCTACCCAGGAAGATCGTCTACAATTATCACGAAGCTCGGATTTTGAACAATGACATCACAGCAATCTACAAACAATGCATATGTTCTGGGAGTTGGGCTTACCCAGTTCCTCAAGCCGCGCCGCACGAGGGAGTACCCCGAGCTGGGGTATGAAGCCGCCGTCAAAGCCTTGATCGACGCGAAGGTCAACTACGACGAAGTGCAACAGGTCGTTGCCTGCTACTGCTACGGCGACACGACCAGGTACGATTGAGATGATAGCTCATGTTCTCTAGAGTCCCGCTTCGTCCAGGTGACTGACATTTATTACCTGTTTCCCGCCAACAGTGGTCAGCGGATCGTCTACAATTTAGGAATGACCGGATGCCCCGTGTTGAACTTGAATAACGCATGTGCAACTGGTAGTACTGGGTTGCATACGGCTCGTCGGCTCATTCAAGGTGGGCTGATTGACTGCGCTCTGGTCATCGGCTTTGAACAGATGCGCCCCGGCTCCATCAAGAGCGTGTGGGATGACCGTCCCAGTCCATTGGGCCCGTCTACGAAGCTCATGGAGGATACGTTTGGAAAACACGATGCCCCTCGAAATGCGCAATACTTTGGAAATGCTGGACAGGAGTATATGCAGAAGTCAGTGCAGCTCACCGGGGTTTTCCTGACAAGCCCCAACTAGAACTAACTTTGAACTAGGTATGGCGCCAAGGCAGAAGACTTTGCAGAAATCGCCCGCATCTCCCATGAACACTCGCAGAGAAACCCATATGCCCAATTCCGGCAAGCGTACTCTTTGGATGAGGTGCTCAACTCGACCCCGGTCTATGGTCCGCTCACAAAGCTCCAGTGCTCGCCAACGAGCGATGGCGCTGCGGCAGCTGTGATTGTATCTCAGCGGTTCCTGGACTCGCGACCCTCCCTCAGATCGCAGGCTATCTTGATGGCTGGACAGGCACTCCTGACCGATGGGCCGGAAGTGTACTCGGGAAGCGCGATTGACCTTGTTGGATTCAATATGTCGCGCGATGCCGCACAGCTGGCTTTGAAGGAGGCTGGAGTGCAAGTAAAGGATATCACAGTCTGCGAGCTGCACGACTGCTTCTCCACGAACGAGCTTCTGCTCCTGGATGCACTGGGCTTTTCCGAGCCCGGAAAGGCACACGAGATGGTTCGTCGCGGTGACATTACCTACGGCGGACGGGGCCCGGTGATTAACCCATCCGGCGGGTTGATATCCAAAGGACATCCTCTCGGGGCTACTGGAATTGCTCAATGCGCCGAATTGACATGGCAGCTCCGTGGCTGGGCGAACAATCGCCTAGTTCCCAACACGGATGTCGCTTTACAGCACAACCTGGGCTTGGGTGGAGCCGTGGTGGTGACCGTTTACAAACGAGCCGATGGTCAGGTCAATCGTGCTATGTCGGATGAGGAAGTGAAGCGCATCTCGGGACTGGGATACAACCCTGCGGTGGAAGCACATTACATCACACCTCAAGATGGTGAGCGTGTGAGGAGCAAGACCAAGCGTCATGACTATCCGCTTCGTGAGATCAAGGCAAAGTTGGCGGCTCGAATGTGAGGGACCTCATCAAGGGAAAAGACACATTGCTGTCCTCTTGGGATATTTCTCTGTACTTGCGCGTAATGTTTGAAGCACAGGAATGCGTATTTTGGGGTTGAAGTATAGGAGCATTAGACGGTGCCTCAACCGTACATATAACAATCATTCACTTCATCTTAGAGGATTTGAGAGCTAAATGTGTTTCTTTGACCGTCCGCTGCTTAGGCTGCAAGAAAACAAGTCTTGAATCGTCTCGCCGGGCAGTATCAAGCTAAAACTGCAATTCAATTGGAATCACACTCGGGACACAGGGAGACTCCAGCAAACGCAGGCTGCGGCTGCGAAATTCGGTGCTTCTGTCTTGCATCTGCGTACAAATTTCTCCATCAGGGCCGTTGAGCTTTGCTGACCGAGACTAACTCGGATATGTATGCTCAAACGGGATCTTGGCGGGCACGAATTGACTCCATCGAAAGTGCCGTAAAGGCCGTTTTTCTGGAGACATTTTCCTGGACGAACTGGTTGATAGGGCCATGGTAATTGGAAGCACCTCTCGCCAGGCATCGTGGATAGTTGTGCTTCGAACTCCTGAACACCCGAGGCTTTTGATCAGACTTTTCGGCCATTGCATCGTGGGTCATCAGAAGTGGTAATGTAACCGGATCATCGATGAACGACTTGTTTCTTCGAGAGAGTGTTTGATAGCCAAACCAATCAAAGTTTCTCGTCATGCCTTGAGTCATCCGCGTGCAAATGCATGGAGTGGAGCTTTTGCTTGGCCTCGTCTAACTTCTCATGAACATGCTTGACCTTCCTTTTCGCAGATGTATAACCCTCGATTCCCGCCAGAATTGCGTATGACTTGGTGATTGACAATCGCGACAGATCAACACCCCGGTCCTGGAGTGAGTGATGAAAGGCACGAAAGTTGGCAAGGTGTGGGCGATAATGACCACTAGGAGAGTTAGAAATTGCATTAAATTCATTGTGATCAGCGGCAAGTTTACCTCAAAGGTGCCAGACCTCGGACCTGTCCATTCTTTGTTTTGATTAAGCCGGCCGCAGCGATTCTCCCTCCTCTTAAAAAGGAGCTATGTTGAAAGGCCCCAGGCTCCTTAATACCGATGTAGAGACGAAACGACGTATCCGCGACCTTGATCCAACAAATATCAGACATTAGTGTCGGTGATTTGTTAAGCTTGGAATAACTCACAAAGATCCACATTCCATCCCTAATGGAAAGGCTCCCCGCGAAACGGTCGTATATGACTGCGGGACGGATGCGGGAAAAGTTGTTGACGGCTTTATCAAGCTCGTAGTCATCTCGGGTCGACAGTATCTTGTCTTCTCTTTGTTCCTTGCTGGGGAGCATGTCAGAGGACGATGACTCTGATGAAGTAGGGTCGGATGGTGGTGAAACGACAGCATCTGGCTCCGAGTGATCTTCAGGTTGGGGAACATTTTCATCCCGCCGAACTACTCCATGGGCACTATCTTTAAAGCGCGTGCTATCCGTATCTACCAGTTCGTTGTTTTTTGCCCACCGCAATAAACCTGCATCGTCCACGTTGACCAAATAATTGAATCGCTCCTCGGGAGACAGATACCGGACTTGATCTTTTTCAAGCTGGGCACGTGTGCATTGAGGAAGTTCAACCTCCTTGCCTTCTCCGTAGTCCAGCCAGTAGAAGAAATTCTGGTTTGAGGGCGAGTTTTTCCAAGCGGTGTGGTAAGCGCGCAAATTGCTACCATGGCGATGTTTCGAGTCGACCATTTCGAGAAAGTATTCCAGACCCATCGTCTTTGGAGGACACGTTACAGCGCGAGAGCCTGTACAATCTTCTGGATGACCATGATCTTCCTGAGCCACTGATGATCCTCCATCGCCGCTAGCCTGTATTGCAACGCTGACGGCGTGTTGCCAGTTCTTGCGTGCTGGACTGATGCCATCCTCGGGATCGGCCTCGTCCTCAAAATCGGCATCAGCGGTCTGCCACGAGAGTGATTCGGTGTGGTCTTGGCGAGAAGGCTTTAGAGCCTGAAAAGAATCACCATATCAGTCAGTCATTCAGTTCTCTGGTAGACGCTGCCGGGGATTGTTCTTCCTACATTAAGCCACCTCGTGGAGGCGGCTACACCACACCCTCCGATTTCTCGACGAGTTCGGTATCCGCGATAGACCCTCTACAATTTCACGATGTTAGTTGAGTATCTAGTGAGAAATCTTCAACGATTTGTTCGCCGATTCGTACCTGAATGGTGCGCGCTGCCCTTTCCTCGGGGGCCGAAGGGGGGATG
>JAXQJV010000709.1:0-14838 GCA_037042255.1 Penicillium sp. PG106-07D
TCATAGCAAACATCATAACACTAGCTCCACCTAATACACTTGATGGCATTAGTGATATTAATGCCCCAAATTTAGGGCTGGGGGAGACAAAATTCCGTACTTCCCCATCTTCCGCAGTGCCGATGGTGGTGCTACCTGGTCATGGATCTCTAATATGACAGACCAGGTGAACGGACTGGGAATGGCGGCTCAGCCGGCATTAGCAGAGCTGCCCTTTGCCGTGGGTGGTTTCCCAGCCGGCACCGTTCTGGCCAGTGGAAACAGCTGGGGCCCTAAAAGTACGAATATCGATCTCTACGCCAGTAAAGACAAAGGCCACACTTGGGAGTTTGTTAGCAATGTGGCACGGGGTACTGGGCCGGATACTACAAATGGCAATCCATGTATCTGGGAACCATTCATCGAGTGAGCTATTTTGCCCTTTTTTGGGATTTTTCTTATGGCGCTAATGGCAACTCGATAGGTTTTTCAACAACACGGTTGGCGTTTTCTACTCTGACCAGCGCGACCCACTGCATGGCCAAAAGCTTGCTCACCAGGAATCAACCGATTTGAAATCCTGGGGTGCCGTTATCGATGATGTGGCATACCTCAACTACACTGCCCGTCCTGGAATGACAGTCATCTCTTACATCCCACCCATGCAGAAGTATATTTTGGTACACGAGTTCCCGGGAGGAGACAGCTGGACCGGGGTAGGCTATCCAGTCTACTATCGACTGGCTGACAGCCCATTTGACTTCCGGTTCGCCTACGGTATTCCGATCATGGTCGACGGGGTACAGCCAAGCTCATCTCCTTATGTTGTTTGGTCACCCGTCGGTGGTGTCAATGGAACGATTGTCGTCAGTGACGCTGATTATAGCAGCGTTTTCACCAACCGAGCCAATGGCCAACCTGACAAGTGGGAAATGCATGCCACACCTCAACCTGCGGCATACAGCCGGAGCTTGCATGTGTTTACGAAGTACCCGGACCACTTGATGATCCTAGGTGCAGGTGTGTTTGGAGGAACAACCAATCTGCCGCTGTACCTCAGTGTTGTGAGCTTGACAGAGACCTTGAAGCGGCCAGCTGGAAACTAGAGAAGACATTTTGCTTCTGCTGGTTATAAGGAAGATGCGAATCGCCTGGCATGCTGGGTCATCGAATCTATGCTAACTGAATCACTAAATACACTTCAAACCAACCAAGCCCCTCCGTTGGTAGCCACCGTCGACCCAGTAGCAAAATAGTCCTTCATCAGGTATATGTAAGCTTCAGCCGTATCTTCCGGATATCCAATGTCCTTTGTGAGAGATTGCTTAGTATGCTTCTCGATCGTACCATCCCTCATTTCCGCAGGGAGACGCTCGATTAGTGGTGTCAAAATGAAGCCAGGCGAAACGGCGTTGACGCGGATAGGCCCAAGTGTAACAGCGAGACCTTTCATCAGACCCTCCACTGATCCTGCCACAGCTGGGGCTAACCATATCGAGGGCTTCTTGATTTGGGTCCCCGTGGTAAAAGTAATTGACGAGCTCTTGCTCGACACCATATACTTGGGCGCGTATTTGCCCACCGCCATCGCGCCAAAGAGACGGACAGTGAGGTAAGCGTCGAGATCGCTGAAAGAAGCTTCTGCCAGCGGGACCATTGGGGGTACATTGCCAGCGGTGAAGACAATATGGTCAATTGGTGTGGTCTCAGCGGCATATTGGAGGAGCTCTTTGATGGTTGTGTCCAGCTCGTCTTTGATGGAAAGGTCCGCGACATAGCTGCGTACTGCAGAGGCCCTTGCCGGGTTACTGTTTCGAAGACTCTCGGCCGCTTGTGAGACTTTTTCTTCAGACGATGATGTGATGATCACATTTGCGCCGTCCGCGAGGGCTTGTTTGGCGACTGCAAACCCGATACCGGAGGTGCCGCCGATGAGCAAGACATTTTTGTTTGCGATCTTAGACGCCATGGTTATGAACAGCTGGTAATTTTCTCTGGCCATCAGAGATCTTTATGTCTTTATATAGTATTCGATGTACTGTAACCATAGCTACGAAAGTCGTTCGTTTCATCCGTCCGTCCGAATGTTCGGCCGAACTCTGGAAACATCAAACATTTACTAGAAATAGAAGGCAAACGAGTACTATCGTTATCTTCCTATTCAATAAAAATTTCTGAGATTTGAGCCAGTTGCATTGCGGAAGGTCGTCCTCGCCTGGAGTGGTGGTTGGTTGCTCTGGTGTTGGCTGTGGTTCTAGGTATTCTCGTCTGTACCTCTTGTGTGTTAATCATGTAAATCATCCAAGTTACCGCAGCACCGACTGGGATACCACAGCACAATCCCAGTTCACACAGACGGACAAAATCTCTGAAGTCTATCCGGCCTATGATTTTTAATCCCACAGTGAAAGCCAACAACGACGTTCTCCCGCGGCTGCCGATAAGAGGTACCTTGAGTCCTTGACAATAATCTGGCCATGGCCAGTGGTCACCGCCCCACTTTCGTATCCCCGCCAATTATTTGCAGTGTTCTGGCACAAACATTCTGGCAATCAGTGGACCAAACACATCAAGCCTCCGACAAACTTCGTGATTGTTCAAGGCGCAAAAACAAACCTCTCATCTTCTACCTTCCTCCTCGCGTAAAACAGGAGTAATCGAATTCTGACGATTCAGCCCACCCCTTTCCCGCCTGGAGATTGCCTACAGAACACTACAAATGGGCGTGTCGGCATCAAGCACTCGCTACCCAAGAGACTCGGGCGATGCATTCGAGGCCCTCAGAATCCTCAAGCAGAGGCTACCCGCTGAACTGGCCCTGCAAATTCTAGACTTTGCCCAGTACTGGGTCCTCTCCCAAGCCTCTAGGGAGCACATGTGCATTTATTCAGAGAGAGATTGCCGCGACAGGACGCCATACCTCACATCGGAGCCCATCCCGGACGGCAGATCCCCTGTTCGCAAGATCCACATCCACATCTGGAGTCATGACCAGGGGTGGAGCAGCTATCGTGAAGATCACGGCACCTACCGAAATTCGTGGACATGGTTTGAGTTGGGGATTGAACGGCCTCCCGAGAGAGAGGTGGTGGATGAAATCAAAGACTTGAACGTTCGTCTGGCGACCAATGTGCACGCAAGCGACGTAAGTCAGCATCATCAAGTGGTTTATAGTGCAGAGGATAATCTGCCCTGGATGCGAAATCTTGGGGCTGGGGATCGGATTTCGATCATTCCGAGGGCTCTCTATCCTGGATGGCAGAATTTCGTGGAAAAGGCTTCCATTGAGATATATACCGATCCTTTCAGTTAGTTCTGCGGGCTTGTATTGTCAGTTCCTGGCGTCTCCGTTGGTTTGTCTACGATATTATTCCAGTTTCGATCTCATAGCTTCAATGACTCTCAAGGCTGGCGTGACTGGGGATATTCAGCGGGATAGGCAACTATTCAGGCGTCCAATCTAGATATAATAACAGTGGCCTGTCACTATACACAACGGTAGCTCCCTACGAGAGTAGAGACACCGTCGATTAGACTCGGGTCATTAAACTCCAACCTAAGACATTTAATTGCCCACTCAGCGGGTTCGTGGAGGCCTAGAGCCAAAGTCTTGGTGAGGTCTCCTCGCAGGTCAAAATAGCATTATAGCGTTGTCCATCATGTAGTGCTGCTTAAGTATCATCGCCCCTACCTATTTCATTAGAATATCGTTGTCTGAGGTCGGTGGTATCAAATTGGAAATAGTCACCTAGGACCGGAATCATCTGTGTAGGATACTGGGCTAGGTTTGACAAGTTAAAGCCTGAGGGACTTACGCAATAGGTAGGTGTAACACGGAATTTTAGGTGCTCTTGATGCCTCGTTTTGTCCCGTCTATATACAGTAGCGATTCAAAAGTTCGCAACTCAAGCCTCCTAGTTTTCATTTATCATTTCCGGATCTATGAATTATTACACCCGACCTAGTTGATTTGTAGGTCTTAGTTTTGTCAGGATATAAAGTATTCATACTGTTATCTCTGAAGTTCTATCAGCTTCATGTATGGCCTGTTCCCGATTAGGCATGTCTGCCTAAGGTTCCTTCTTAATTGATACTCACTTGTTTCGCACTTCCTTCCCAGTTCTTAGTCAATTCTTAGGCAGTTCTCTCTCACTTACTTTTCAGTTCTCATCTACCCTCGGCACTGTTCAGGAATGGAACTATCTTCGACCTTCGGGTCAAGGGTTCTTGCCTCTCTAGCGTACCAAGATACGACATGCCGATGCAAGGAGGAATGGGCCCATGATGGAGTCATAACCCTCGCCGAAAGCATATCTCTGGATGTCTCTGTCGGATTCTTGATACTTATGCCTTGGTCGCTATACTCATAGGTACAGAAGGAACCGGATGTCGCTATCCACCCGAACTATTTCATTCTCCAGCTAGCTAGTATCTTCAAAGTTGGCTTCGTAACCCCAGGACAGAGCCTTTTCCTCAGGCTGGTCCTTGACAATGCGGACATCCTTAGCAGAGCCAAGTGTGAGTCTGAGGAACTGGCTTAGACGCACACGAAGAAGGGCCTCGATTTCATTTGATCCATTGTGTGCTGGCTCGAACCGTTGTAGAGTTTTCTCTAGTGCAATAGATCAGAGGCTGTGGTGTTAAGAGGATATATGACTCACTCAGGATAGCCAGAAGCTCCGGGAAGACTTGTTGGTCCAACAAGTTTGTGGTGTCAAAGGGGAGCAAAGTCCAGTGGTCCTCTGGCCAGCGCGTGGAAGCGCTGGGTATGACAACGCCTGAAGAGACGATCCGTGCAATGGCTAGCCTGACCCCTGCTGCAATGTCAGACGGCTTTTTTGAAAAGATTTTTGGAGACCTGGTGGCCTCGGGGTCACCACCTTTGCCTGATTTGGGAAAATAGGGAGTAGAGCGAAGGGCTGGGAAGTTTGGCATCAGGATGGGACCAGTGAGAGGCACTATCACCATAAAGTTTAAGATCACAAATCCTTCATGATACCCATCCTCTGCAAAATCCGCGTGAGAGAGACTTAATGATACCCAAGCAGGGGCTGAGAAGTTTTACTGAGAAAATATGGATTGCGCAGGGTCTGTGTAAAGAATACAGGACCGTATGTGAACTTCAATTTTATCGAAAAAGTCATAGAAGTAGAATGACCAGCTCAGAACCCTTCCATGTGCTATCAAGAAAGACATCCAAAAAGACATTCAAAAGAAGGAGACATTCGAGACGCCGAGAGCCAGTTGACCCAGGCATATGAATGGCAGCTTTGTTCCAAAATTGTCCATACAGCATGTCCAGTCGCAATTTGTAAGTATAGCCAACAACCAATCCGAGGCATTTCCACGCGCACCTGCATGGAAAAGTGACCAGCGATGACATCATACGGGTATCTTATCGAGACAAGCTCCAAGAGCCAAGAGCCAAGAGCCAAGGGAGAGAGGAGCTTCATGCTTCAACTCCTTCTGAACTTCCAACACCACCCAACTCTCCGGTCACCACCTAGCCAGACCCCGTCGACAACTCATCAACTACCTCACACACCAATCCCCAGTCCACCTCGACCACAATGGCCTTCCACCTCTTCTCCCCACCTGCGACAATCCTTCGCCTAGGACTGGGCCTCGGCATCGGCCTCTCTGCCGCAACTCTGCACCCACTCTCTCCCTTCCGCGCCGCCCCGATGCGTTGCGAATTCTCCGCGCCCTACTACCGAACGGAGGGCCAGGCCAGCGCCGAGACAGGATGGACCGTCCACCCCAATGATCCCGTTTTGCAGAAGCAGGGCAGCACGGGGATCGCGGCGCAGGCGAAGAACGCCCTGTTGACGCCGGAGAATATGCGCCAGATTAGTTTGGGTAGTGTGCTGGGTCTGGTTGCTGGTGTTGGGTTGCGGGCGTTTTCGAAAGTGTTGGTTGTGGTTTTGGGGATGGGTGTTGTTCTAATTGAGGTTTGAAGATCCCCGTCCCACTAAACACTCAGCCCGTAGTCTTGAGGCTGGTTGCTAATGATGTTGTGCAGTGGGCTGCGTCGAAGGGGTACAATATCCTTCCTTTGAACCGGGTGCAAAAATATATTAAGAACGCGGATGTGCGCCGGATGATCTCTGAGAATCGCCCGTTTAAGATCAGCTTTGGCCTGATGATGGCAATGGCTGCCTTTGCGCAATTTTAAATCCAGGTCACATCTATGGAACCTTGAGAGAAACAGATGGAGGAATGCACTTGTACATAGAAACGTTTCCACCACTGTGGCCCTCTGGGTTTACTACTACTCGAAGATAGAGCACCCTATGTTTCATGGCGCAGGGCGTGCACGGCAGACACTGACTGCTGGTCAGGCTGAAGATTGTTCATAAAGGGGTATCAAAATGTTCTACGATATCGCTCTTAGGTCCGCTCTTTTTCATACATGGTAAAGGTCGGATAGGCCCATTCTAACCTAACACAAGGTCTTCCAACACGCCCTCCATCTCGTCACGAGACAATGGAATGCCCAGAATCTCCATGCCGCTGGGGTCCATGCGCGACGTGATCATCTGGTGATCGTGGAATTCTTTCAGCAGTGTGCGGAACATCATCTCTGAAGATGCGATGAACTCCTCGGTCGCCTTCTGATAGAGCAGGCGGAACTCGATGCCATGCTCCTCGGCGTTTCGACCTCCGCCCTCCGTGGTGCCTTCATCGTCCGACTGGTGACCATCGTCCATCACGGTGATAACTTCCGTCAGAAGCAGGCGGTATAGGTTTCGTGCATTCTCGGGCAAACTCTTCAGCACGAAGCCCACGCCTTCCTTTCCGCCCACGCGCTGGCCTTTACGGCCTAGCAGGGTGTGGACCTCCTCCACGACATTGGTCTCCACGGCAAGGGGAGTAAAGGTAGTGCTGTCGTGGAAGACCAGGTTGAATTGATCACGCAGGCTGATGTCCCACATGGTTGCAAAGTTAGGAGTGTCTGTGGTGAGCAGAAGGCGAATTCGAGGTGTAGCAGCCAGACGGGCGAGGAGAGCTTGATTGGCGGCACGACGCAGAGGGGGTGCATCGACCGAGTTGATCAGGACTGTAATGGGCTCCTCGGCAGGGCGAGATTTGAGTGCTGATTGTAGAAGCTCGAGGACCTCGGTGGGCTGCGCACCCAGCTTGGATGGCAGATCATCGCCCAGAATGGCTGTCGCAATCGTAGCAAAGATTGAACGGATCGAGATACCCGGAGTATAACCGTTAACGATAACAATAGATGGAGCGCTTCCAGATGCGGAACGCTTGTGATAGAGCCAATCTGCAAACTGCTGCACAAGCCTGCCTTTGGAGCCGTATCCAAACAAACAGATATTGAAGCCCTCTTCGAACTCAAAATACCATTGTGGGAATGCCCGATGGTGCAAGGAAAGCAGGTACTCCTTCTCGTCCTTGCACGGGTCCACATATTGGCTAAGCTTCTCAAAATACTCCTCGTGCGTTAAAAGCGAAACCTTGTTCAATGTAGTGTTGGACGTCTTTGCAGTACCTGCACGATTCTGGAAGAAGTAGCGCTCATGCGCTGGAAGTTCACCCTCGGGGGTCGGTGATCGCTTATTCCTCGCGCCCTTGGGTCGACCTGCCCGTCGCTTAGGGGCCTTGGCCTCTTTCTCTTTTGATTTCTCTGCATCTTCACCCTCGACGCTCTCTACCACTGGATCGGCAGTTTTTTCTGCCTCGGGCTCATCATCCTGGAGGATCTCTTCGGCCAGTTGCTCAGAGCCGTCCCACGCGGCATCCTCGTCTTGCTCGAAAAGAACCCGAGCACTCTTTTTCTTCGCCGATCGATCTGCGTTCTTAATCCGAGATGGGGTAGCGGCGGTGGCTGACTTGGGTTTCGTCGGTGTAGCAAACAGCGATCGAGCCTTGGATTTGTGAGTGGGCGTCTTCAAGCCCGATTCCTTCAATGGCGTCGCTGCGACTCCATTAGACTTCTTGGGTGTGGACTGGCCTCGTGGTGCCTCGGGAAGCTCGTAGGTGGCATCGCCGTTTGGACGAGAGAGATTCGCCGCGCGGCCGTTCGACGCGCCATTCGTTTGCAATAGCGCCGTTCGTGGTCGCTTGGGGGTCGAGACCTCGGGGTGGTCGTCATCAAGACCGGAATTCGACAGCTTGCGCTTCATGATGGGCGAGTCAGCGGACAGTCCATGACGGAGAGGCAAAGAGAAGGACATCAACAATACCATTAGATCCGGAGAATGTGCACAGGGACGCGACGCAAGGGGTGAGATTGGCAGGAGATGCGCCTGCCAAAGGGCTGTGAGCCTGCTACTGTAATCACTGGGTAGGGCGCTAGGAAAGTACCGTAGTTTGTCGATCGTCCCTGGAATAATATGGTCACTCGAAGATTATCCAGGTGTCCTGCTGGTCCTGCGTCCAGAACTGCGGAGGCTCAAAAGTTGAACCGCAGCGGGTCCTCGGGAGTTTCTCCGAGTCCGCCCAAGTCCCAGCTGAGAACTATACATCTGGACGACGGTAGACTGTTGGACACAATATGGATGCATAGGGCAAGCTTACACGAGACAGTTAATTTCGCTCAGTCCCTATCCAGCTTGTTATTTCATTGGTTTAATCGTAGTTCGAAAATGAGCGCAGCGTAAACAAATCTCTCAATTGACTCTTGAAGATCCATGGATGAGGCGATCGAAGAGCAGATCGATCATGTGAGCTCCGGTCAATGGAAAACATTCCAACAATTCCACTCTGTCGGGGACTTGTTGAGGGTTCCCACTTCCTGCAAGTTGCTGCTCAAGCTCGATCCTTTCTTGTCTGTGAGATATAGTCATTCACTGATTGACCTCTCCTATCGGTCGTAAACCTCAGTAGCTTCAGACCAAGCCCTTCCGTGCCGATTCGGCAGCTCCGAGACCGGTTATCTTTTTTCTAACTTACCCGTAGTGCGTTGACTCATCGGCTTGAGGTTCCCCAAAGTCCCCCTTCATAAGTCGCCGCGACTGACTATGCCATTTTGATCCAGAATTGACAGCTCCCACGTCCTGATACATGGTTTCCCACCCCCAGCCCGCCACAATGGCGGTTAGCTCCTTTGCCCGCATGCTCAAGGGCCAGGTCCGATGCTACTCCGCACCGATGGATATGGCCATCCCGGCCTCCAAACAGCGCTATATCCCCACATCTGGCACCTACCCCAAGGGCTTCAAGGTGTCTGGTACCCACGTTGGGGTCAAGGCATCCAACACCCGCTTCCCCGACCTTGCGCTCATCGCTTCCGACACGCCGTGCTCGGCCGCTGCCGTCTTCACCACGAACAAGTTCCAGGCTGCGCCGGTGCAGGTTAGCCGGCAAACACTGAAGAGCCGCAAGGGTGAGGGTATTCGGGCTGTTGTCATCAACTCTGGTTGCGCCAATGCTGTGACTGGCAAGGGTGGACTGGAAGATGCGGTTCAGATGGGCCAGACGGTGGACGAGTGCAGCGGAGCTGAGAAGAACAGCTCCCTGGTCATGAGCACGGGTGTCATTGGACAGCGGTGAGTATTTGGAGACCAAGTACAACAAGCGATGTTTGCAAGATACTAACGTTGATTGACAATAGCCTGCCAATCAAGAAGATCCTCGACCAAATCCCCACTGCGCACGCCAACCTCGCCTCGACACACGATGCCTGGCTAAGCACTGCTCGTGCGATCTGCACGACCGATACCTTCCCCAAGCTCTTGTCTCGAACTTTCACCCTGCCCTCTTCTCCAGGCCGCACCTACAGTCTGGCCGGCATGACCAAGGGTGCCGGCATGATCCACCCGAACATGGCCACCCTGCTCGGCGTGCTGTGCACCGACGCAGCTGTTGAGCCCGCAGCTCTCCAGTCTATCCTCAAGCACTCCATTTCCCGCTCATTCAACTCGATCTCTATCGACGGTGACACCAGCACCAACGACACGATTGCCGTCCTTGCCAACGGTGCCGCCGGTGGTGAGACCGTCCGTGCTCCCGCCTCTGGCTCCGAAGCTAGCGCCGACTACCAGGCTCTGCAGACTATCTTCACCGACTTTGCCCAGGCACTCTCGCAGCTCGTCGTCCGCGACGGTGAGGGTGCGACCAAGTTCGTGACCGTGCGCGTCCGCAACTCGCCCGACTATGAGTCTGCCCGCCTGATCGCCTCCACCATTGCCCGATCTCCCCTCGTCAAGACGGCCCTTTACGGCAAGGATGCTAACTGGGGCCGTATTCTCTGCGCCGTGGGTTACACTCAGGGTGTCAAGGACGGCGTTGTTGTGCCTGAGCGTACCTCTGTGAGCTTCCGCCCCGTGGACGGCAGCCCCATCCTCAAGCTGCTGGTGAACGGCGAGCCCGAGGCTGTCGATGAGGAGCGTGCCAGTGTCATTCTGCAGAACGAGGATCTGGAGATCGAGGTTGACCTTGGTGGTGGTGAGAAAGGTGCTGCTGGCTGCGGCGGCGAGGATGCCGTGTACTGGTTCTGTGATTTCAGCCACGAGTATGTCACTATTAACGGTGACTACCGTACTTAAAAGTGTCAAGTATATACCTAGCAAGATAAGATTCTTGTTTCTTGTCCCAAATTTATTTCCAAGCTTTGCAATTTGGTTCTTTAAATCTTTAGTGCTGTACTTGGTATCATCGGAAGAGGAGGTTGATCGCTCCCGCTGGAACTCCTCTACTACGAACCCATTCAATTGCCTCAAATGCTGCTCAGGAAGTGAGCCTTCACGACCTCGCTGGGGCCTTTACATCAGGTCTCTGGCTTGGCCCAGCCTCTCCAGGCCTATCGCCTACAAATTCTGGGGGCATTGGACGATCATGCTATATTTGTAGTGCGGACTATCACGAGCGCGAAGGCCGTGCTGTTCCCAAACCATGCATCCCGGTTAAAGCAGTGAAGGTCGAGGAGGTGTATGCAGATAGTGAATGAGAGTGATTTACTTTGAATTGAGGCGCTGAGCCCTGGCCGATTGAGCGAGAACCTCAGGCCTAGCTACCCTTCGTCCCATGCGGGTCACAACGTCACTGGAATAGATGTCTTGTGTGGTAACCAGGGCTTCATGTGACACTTCTTTGGAGACGATTTACGTGGAAGGTTGACCACGAATCTGCTGAGTCCGTGAGGTTTGGCAACTTCCAATCTTATGGAGAGGGGATATCCCGTTCACACTCGCCTGAGCCGCCTGGGTGTCGGGTGCTTCTACTTTAACCTGTAGGGACTCGACCGAGCTGCCTGGTTATATCTCCAACTGCGGCGGCAGCGCTACACAATATGTTCGGGCACGCGCCGATGACTCCAAAAGTAGCCTGCTCTCTTTGCGCTAAATTTGTGGTGGACCTCTAGTACATACCTAGTCCAGTGGACTCCTCACATCTTGCAATGACATGTGATACCTACCTGCACAATTGAATTCAGGGAATGGATGCCATCATGCGGCTCACCTCCCGACAACTTATCTAGGTAGGTACCTACTATAGGTCGGAATTTTCGGGTAGTAGGTGATTGATCAGATGGAGATATCCATCCATTCCACAATCCGCCGCGATATATAGTCAGCAGATGGAAGGGTGCACAAGCACGCAATCAATCCCACTTGATATATATCACGGGCGCACATGCCTAGGTCCCGTATGATTCCAGGTATACGGCCGTTTTCGGAAGAGATGATATGGAGTCATGACAAGAATATCCATTCCTCGCACGATCCTCCACGGTAATACCTAATAGCGGCTCCGGGGGGGAGTCGTAGTCTGGTTCATTTCTGGAGTAAATTGGAGACGGACCTACCACTGGAACCCTGAATTTGGGGGTCACATCCGCATCCCGCATTTGACGTCATTGTCGTGCGTGGTCATCTGAAACTCAAGCTCAGGTCCTTTTCGCCGCTGGGCAACCTGGCTCGACTTTTAAAGACTGAATCAAGTCCAGCTCTCAATTCCCAGTGAGGCTTTCCCATCCTTATCGGTCCTTCTGATAGTCGCTAGTCCGCCTTGGGTTCTGTGATATGGTCAGCCTCGGCTCTGCGGGGCGACTGGGCAGTCTTAAACTCATTAAACTTCGCCTCCCCAGGAACAGCCTGTCCCTCCATCTAGTGGGGTGACCAGCCACTGGCGGAAACGATTCTCCAATAACCCAACCTTTACTATCTGGCGCTCCGTCTGAAGCTGCCCAACTGCTTTCTCAGGGCGCGAACATACGACATTCGAGCCACCAGTGGTCGATGAACGCGTGGTCGGCTTCCTGAGCAACGAATCCCACCTACTGAGCCACTCGTTCTTATATTTCAGCGCTACATTCAGGGTCGCACATGCATCCGCTGTACGGCCCAACCACCAGTACCGCCATACTGTCCATACTGTGCATATCCTTCATATCGCCCAGATCGACGGTGGTTCGAATGAAAACCTTTATTCCCAATAGTGTCGAGCCTACTGATTGTTCCTTGACCGCCTCCCGTATGTCTCCACTGCAGCTTTGCTGGCTGCAATGCGGTCGATTCGTCCACATTGATTACTGACTAGGACTTGGACCCGATTCGTAGAACAAGCCCGCGAACTCCTCGGCAATTGGACAAGGAAATTGAACTTGCTGCTTTGGACGTGGTGATCGATTGCGACGTTGCGCGGTGACCTGGATCCACTCCCCCTCCCCCCCGAAACCCCAGACCCGCTGTTGGCATTTGAAAGCCAAAGAATTCGCCCACCGCAGCACACGACCTGACAACCCGGCCCTTGTCCTCACCTGAACCATGAAGAACGCCTTGTCCAAATTGCCCGACGGCCATGGCTGTGTCTACAAGGAGGTGCGCTTTTCGCCAACCTCAACTCCCGTCCGTCGTGCGCAATCCGTCTCTACCAGCACCCCTTCGATGAATTCCACATACCGACAATCGCGAATATCCAACGGCCCCGAAGATCCGGTCCTTGGTTTGGATACATCATATATTGAGCAATCACGAGAACTCCTCGAGAAGCAGCGAGCGCTTCTTGAAACCGAGCGGGCACTATTCGCCCAGGAACGACAGTTATGGGCGAAAGAACGGGTGCTCCTACGGACAAAGATTTCAGAACTAGAGTCATTGTTGAAATCTCAAAGGAGCCAGTCCATTCAATCAACCGCTCACCCAAAACTCGCATTTGGGACTCCGCAGTACCTGGACTCCCATGACCATCTCTCCTCGGCACAGGTGTGGGAAGGGTCAAGTCCAGGAAGTCGGCCAACAAGGGTCTTCCGTGACGAGGAAGTCCCAGACAATGCTCATCTGTCACCGATCAGCGAAGGGAGCGGGAGTAATCCTCCGTCCCTTGATGCGGCCCTTTCTCCCCGGGCACGAGCAGTTGATGTCCCTAGTGCGACCGTCAGCATCCCCGTGCCCATCGAAAAGCTCGACAGCAGATTGGATGGGATCACGCTCAAGTCTACTGCGTTGCCACCCAATGTGGTTGCTCGAGTGATCACCCCACCCTCGCCGTCACCCCTGGAGACCACCTCCCCAGCTCCAGCCTCCGCCCCCTCGGCCCCTGTAAGGCCGGGGATGGAACACCGAAACAGTCTCAAGTTGAAGCTGTCAGAGCTCGGCCCACCCAATGAGAACCTTGTCAGGGATGCTGGTCATACCCCAATGGCGATTATCGACGTGGACGGTAGCCAGCGGACCACCGTGGACGCTTCTCCCGTGGAGGTTCCCCCGTGCGAGGAGGTGCAGGAGGAGGCCCCCTTGGCGCCGGTGGTCACCCGAATTCACCAACCCTCCGAGATCGCGGAGTCCTATTTCCCCGACGTACCTGACGATCCTGCCCTCAAGGGGCCCCTTGGTCTGACTAACGATGAAGAGCACGACAGCAGTTTTTTGAGTGAACTTGATTCGCGACTCCTGGACCAGGCCAGGCGCATCCTGTCTACCTCGACGGCCTCTGAACCTGAGGAGCCTGATGCAGACGAGCCTGGTCAAGGTGAACAGGAGCCAGAAATCAAGTTCAAAAATTCCACCAATTTTGGCACCGCTTTTGGATTATCAGATTGTGGGAAAATGTAAAAGGGCCTTTTCGGACTACGAGTTACTGTGGCATTTTGTGATCTATCTGCATCCGGCATGTCTTTTTCTTTTGATTCTCTTTTTCTCCTTTGAATATTCATTTCTTCCTCGCCTGCCTGGCTATTGGCGATCTACACCATTGCGACTACCCTTCTATTTTCTAGCAGCAAAGATGCGTGATGACCTGATGAAAACACATTACCTAACATATGCTGCAATTAATGATGGTTCTACCATTTCCACATGTCCATCCCGTGTCTCCATGGTGATGGCCTTTTGAGTGCAATGAGGCGTTGAATTCGCCGAGAGGCCTAGGCTCTTGGCCAGGTTCATATGGGTTTTCCTGCGGTCTTTGATATTGGAAGTTCCTTGCATGAGTTGTGTAAGTTGTGTCCACCCTGCTCAAGTAGTAGCCCTATGAGTTTAATTTGAAAAGGGCCGTGCATCCATCGCCTGCAAAGGAGATTGGGCTTGTTCTGCTTCCGCAGTGGAACCCCTTGCATTATTGTTTCGACAATTTCCATCTCCTCCCAGCCCCACGTGTCGTGCGACTTTCCATGATACTCACAGACAGTGAAGATCGGTACTATCTTACTCTGGCAAAACGCCTCGACAACTCGGATGCTCGGCCAAATCGGGGGCGTGCATAAGCTCCACTTGGATCGCTCTAGGGCTTGCATACTCCTGTCCAGGATCGATAACGCCGTCTATGCGCACTAATCACAGTTGTCGAAGCCTCGGCGACAAGACCGACAAGGCATGGCTCTTCTATCTAGGTCGTCTTGCTGGCGCAGGAAGCTCATTTACCCCTGGTACCTTGCCGATCTCCGTCCTTGATGTGGTCGTC
>JAXQJV010000710.1:0-14837 GCA_037042255.1 Penicillium sp. PG106-07D
TGGCCCCAGTGGCATCCTCGGCAGTCCGTTCCAGAAAGCCAGCATTCGTCTGGTCGATAGATCCATGTGGAGATATGTCAACGACTTCTGGCTCTGCAGTACTGAACGGATTTGGAAGCAGTGACAGAAGAATTATCAAGTTTGTTACCCAGGAGGAATGTCTCGCAAAAGGCATGATGTACGAACGACTGCCATGGAAAAGCTTTCTGTTTCATAAGAAGCAATGAGCCCTGTTTTTACATATCGTCTCGTGTGAATTTTTGTTGCGAAATCTTCAGCAATTGTCTGACGCAAATAGAACGGAGGAACGTTGAAAAATAGACTTTCTGTCTTACCTTTTTGCCCGAGCGGGTAATGTAAATGGTCCGGTAACACAAAACCGACCGAAGATAGACCGGTCAAGCGAAGAATATCGGGAGCACTTAGAGCATCCAAAAAGAGCGTCTATTTTCTTCCAACGATAAGTTATGCTGTGCAAAAGCACTAATATAATCAATGCAAAACTTCGTCACATCCTTGGATGTATATCGTTCCCCTGGTCCTGATCAACTTGGGTTTGGTTTGAGCGCACTGGACACCGCAAAGTGACCGGTCACACCCCGAACTCACCAAGATATAAGGACGATGTTCCGCGAACTCAGGTAAATCTCCCGTTCAACCATTCGACCAATACATCCTCTTCTAAGCGGAATCATACTCCTTTTCCAGGTCACTTCACACATTAATTGGCGGGCGCTACAAGCCGACTTCTCTAGTCTATTGTCATGGCCAAGGAAGGATCACATTTAAATGGGCGAGACTACCGTGCCTGCACTGCGTGCAAAGCTCAACATAGGCGATGTGATGATTTTTTCCCTTGTACGCAATGTCAAAATTGTGGCTGGCTCTGTGTTCCGAACCAGGTTCCAAAAAGACGCTGTAATTTACGTGCGGCTGGAGCAAGATATGACCAGCCAAACGGCCGGGGTGCTGCAGCTGCAATGAATGGCACATTTCCACAACATGACAGCTGGGAGATGTACATCGCTGATATCGATTACGGCCAAGGTAATATCTTCGACTTCGTGTACGGCAGTACGCCCGGACGCGAATTCCATCATGAAAGAGATGTCTCGCTTCTCAAGAATCGTGTACTGGAAACAAGCGATGAAAATTCCTGGTCCCAAACGACTCCTTATAGTTGCCCAGTCTCTTCCATCGCAAATACAGAAGCCACTGAGCCTTCCGACACTGCCCAAAAACGTCAGTCTTCTGTCCCTAGTGATCCCCACAAAGTCGAGAGTTTCAGAGGCATCGTCATACCAGCATCAGAAGATGACAGAGGTCAGGACTTGGCTCTAGATGTCACTCTATATCGCCTGGCTGCAGAGATTGTAAGACCATCGACAGGCGACGTCTATATTACCGACACTCGTCGTTTGGAATCTCGCGATCTGAGCATGGCTCACAAAGAATTTCAAAGTTGAAAGTTGTAAATCAACCAAGCCTATGCCATAGGCAGCAGCAGCAACATATATTGCCTAAGTGTATTCGGTTGAGCAACGTTCGAGGAGAGCTTCAAACTCTTGTACATTATTAGTATACTTGACTCATCAAATTATCATGCAATCCCTTATTGGCTCCAGCGAGCTCTCGTTCGTGCAGTGGGCTGTTTATCCACGTAAATAACATTCTGTCTTCAACAGAATGAGGCAAACCAAGAAAAGGCGGCTGTTGCCGTTATCGAAATGGCTCTTCAAATCTAAACAACACAATTCTGTCATCAGCACGCCTCGATCGGCGGACGGATCAATTTGTTTGTCCTATCTGTATCAACTAACAGCGCATCTATAACGGCTTTATCTGCCAATTCCCGCTGTAAGTATTGAGATAAACACCAAAATAAGATACCTTTTTGCTCCGCATCGTGCAGTTATGCAAAGAACAAGATTCCGTCAATGCAAGAAATGGGTTTAAATATATGGTAGCAATTTAGAAAAGATGTGTGAGACAATATCAACTGCAGCCATGGCCCCCGTACGACGGGAACTGCACACTTCTTTGTCAGTCTCCTTCCCCCATTGAAGGTCTAGTATGCTGCCAAAAGTTTCGCAGTGACTCTACAAATTCTCCTATACGGTACTATTCAAGTTGATAGCCCAGCTCCCCGTAGCCAGGCCATGAAATCACGCATCATGTCCGCAATATGAGCCCGCCGGAGTTTCAGTATGGCATATGCCATGAGTCGATATACTATCGTGCAAATGCCCAATGCCATAAGATTCATTCCAGCGTCCTTGTTCAGATTGTACAGCTCAAGCACCTGTGTTCCATTCTCGATGGGACACTGACCGTTCGGTAGCCTCTGGACAATGGTGCAGGTAAAATCCTGACCCCTCATGGAGTAAGCTGCAAGGTTAGCAACCAAATATTTGACCGGGGACAGGTGGTTCAACGTCGCTAGGACATTGTTGACATTCAAACTCATGATGCCGCCGAGAACAGTAGAGATCGAGAGCAGAACAGAGACAACATTAACGGCAAAGCCAATGTGAGAGAGGACAGTGGCTAGCATGATGCCAATCGATTCTCCACAGTTGAGAATACAGAAGGAATTGAAAGCGCAGATTACGAACATCTTCGGCGTGGGCTCAAGGTCAGAGGCGAAGGCGGCCAGCACGCCAAAGATAATCGAGGAGATCGCTTCGAAGGGCATCTCCAGCACGGTGTATTGAGTGAGGAATGTCTCCACTGAATAACAATAATCGGCCTCTTCACGGTAGAAAATATCCCGCTGATGTGGGTAGGTAGAGAGGTTCTGGAACAACCCTATCGGATCATATATCAGAGAACGATCGACACTATTAGGTCCAGCTCAACATACCAACAAAATATAGAGCTGCAAACTCCTGGATAAAGCCCATCCGTGATTGGATTGCTTCATAGTCGTGTTGAAGGGGTGCATAGAAGAGAGTAATAATGACAGCGATCCCAAGGACCTGCATGCTACGAGCCAAAACAACCCATGGTCGTCGTGTAAAGCTGATGGCAGACCGTCGTAGAACAAGGGGAAATGTGACGCGGAACGGATTCATCTCTCTTTGCAGACTGCCCAGCTGCGCTGGTGCTGTAATCTGGGCAGCCTCTTGGCGGAGAGTCTGAGGCATCTGCTCCCAATGTGAGATAAAGCGTGCAACCTCCCCCGTATGATCATTGCTGATAAGGTCCAGCACGAAGTCTGCAGGATTCGTGGTCTTCGGACATAGATACCCGAGAGATCCAAAGTAGGAAATCATGTCCTGCCCCTTACCAGCATAGACCTGGTAACCCCCTCCATCCAGGAGGAGGATGTGTGAAAGGTGATGCAACATGTTAGTCCAAGGCTGATGGATAGACATAATTATTGTCCTTCCGTCTGCACTCAGACTTTCTAAAAGCTTAATTATTGATCGGGCGGTAAAGACGTCCAGCCCGGAGGTAGGCTCATCCAGCAGCAAAATTCTCGGGTTCGTCAACAGTTGCACTGCTATAGACACCCGCCGCTTCTCGCCACCACTAATACCTTTGATGGTGTCGCTCCCTATTAGGTGATCTGCACAGTCTTTAAGGCCCATCTGGAGCAGGACCTCTTCACTCTGGCGGAACCTCTCTTGTCTTGACATCCACGAGGGCAATCGCAACTCCGCGGCAAATTGGAGTGTCTCGCGAACGGTCAGGGTTGGTATTAGAGAATCATCATCCCGTGGTACAAACGATGTCGCAGAGCATATGGTAGTCTGTGAAGGGAGAGCACCGTTGTAGAGCATGAGCCCAGATCGTTCATATTGGACTCCGAACGATGCGCGAAGTTTGCAAGCCATCGAGCTCAGTAAGGATGTCTTGCCACTTCCAGATGGGCCCATGATCGCATTCAATTGCCCCCCTTTGAAGTCCGTAGATATGGGTCTCAGAATGTGCACAGTACTCGATCTTGTACTCTTCCAGTTCCGCTTCCTTATGACCAAGGCATACTTATTCAGCGAGATGGTCACTTGGGTCACTTGACGAGTGCCCCGTGCAGGATATCTGTCAGCCCCTGCCGTACCAGCCGCAAGGTTGAGGAGCTTTGTCGTCTTCCGTTCCCGTATAATGTCGTCAGTGAATTGGTTGTAGTGCAGCAGAAGACCGGCAAGTGAATAAAAACAGACAACAAAAGCAACAAGGACAACAATCGGTCTAAAGATCCAGTGTGATGGAAATCCAAGGTTTTCTAGGATAGATTGTCCCGCGTACTCTTTGCAGGCTGGATCAAATGGGTCGGTTGAATAAGGGCATTTATAAAAGTGACCAGCAAACTCGTTCGCGCAAAGCCCACTGAACAAATAAAAGACATATGAAATCCACTTTAGCCAGCGAACGTACACTGGAATCTGTTGACTCTGAATGAAATACCCGCAGGTAAAAGATTGGAGTATGAATGAAAGATTGGAGACCAAGCTGGCAATTCCGAGATCTCTTGTGATTCCTATACACACCGCGGCAAACGTTACCGCAGTGTAATGGGTCAGTAGCGAAAAGGCGAGGAAGATAAAAAATTGTGACGCATTTGAACTGTAACCAACCATAAAGTAGAAGGTAACCGAAAATATTAAGGGCGCAGGAACGTCTTCAAGAAGTAGCCTCGCAGCTCTTCTGCTGAGAAGAAATGCTGGTATTCCTGCTACCCCATCGTCTCGTTCCAAGTCAAAGGCCTTAATCTCCATACTGAGCCGGAAGACCTCGTATAGGAGGATGATGTAGCCATTTATGTTGCTGGCGACGTACAAGCTTCCCTGGCGTGAACGGATCCCGGCGAGGCTTTCGTCAAGGTGCCAAAAGATCCAGCCGTTCAAAACTGCCATTCCTATGGCCCTGATAAGACTCCCAGCAACCCCCATAGGATCTCGAAGAGTAGTCTTAAAGGTACGAGCCGTAAACACGCACAGCTGTCGTTTGAACGAAGGACTGCTCAAAAATTCTGTCTTGGATCGCTGAGTGTCTGCGCTTATGTTCGTCATTTTCGGTCGGCTTCTACCATGGATAACCCGTGATCTCCAAACACACGTTAGATAGTCAATCCGTTGCCTTGAGCAGCGCTCCAGCTTAGGGGTCCGAGTATCGACAGCGATTAGATCAATGAGGAACTCCGCAGGATTGGTAAACGGGGCTGGGACGTGGCCTTGTTGTTGAAAATACGGTAGTGAGTCCTTTGTTCGCCCTGTGTAGACAACCGAGCCACATGAAAGAAGCACAACATTGTCAAAAAGGTTCCATATTTCTGACCGAGGAGAATGAATAGTGATGATAACAGTTCGGCCGGACTGGGCCAAGCTCTTCAGAATGCTGATAATCTGAAGGGCACTCGTTGCATCTAGGCCTGCAACATGGTTAATCCAAGCGTTCCAAATTGGACCAGAAAACTGGAACCAGTACCGGTTGTAGGCTCATCACAGAATAGGACTGACGAGTTGGCCAGCATTTGAATCCCAATACTTGTCCTTCTTTTCTCGCCATCACTGCAGCCCTTGCCTATCTGAGTATCGCCACAACAATTGAGCCCGAGCATACCAATGACTTGTTCGACAAGGTCGCGGCGCTCCTGTCGTGTTGTCGATGGTGGTAGCCGCAAGCTCGCCGAGTATTGGAGAGTCTCTCGGACGGTCAACGTAGGGATTAGTTTGTCGTCTTGCTTCAAGTATGCTCTGCTGGTTCCATTTGTAGTAGCCCTGCCGTTGAACTCGATAGAGCCCTGGACCTCGAGTCTGTGTGATGTTGTTCTCCCTGCCATGACATTCAACAACGTCGTTTTTCCGGCACCACTGCTCCCAATGACTGCCGTCAAGCTGCCTTTGGGCATCACTGCGCTGACATTTTGAAGAAGTACTTTTGTCTGCTCTTCTGTTTTGCCCTCATTCTCGTATTCCAGTCCTTGGAGGCCAGCCCACAACCCTGCAGCAAATATCGCCCATTTGGATGGCCTAAGGTCAATGGACACAGATAGATCATGGACAGACACCTCCACCGCGTCGGCAGGACACAATGACAGACTTGTCGGTAGGGACCTTTCCCCGTCAAGTATGCCATTTTCTTCTATAGTCTGAACGCGATCGGCCGCCGATACCTCCTCCGGTGAACCAATCCCACGCTCGATACTGCCACACATAATATCTGATGGAAAGACACTTCTTGCTTGGGGTCGATCATTATCCGTCATAATTTGTTGGCCTTTGCGTCGGATAAGGAGAACACTAGGATACAATGCTTCTTAACACAGAAGAAATAGGAAAGTAAAAGAGGAAGAGAATGATACGAGCTTCGGAGGAACTAGTAAAGTGTAAGTATGTTTTCCTAATGATATATCGAACGCCGAAGTTGTCGACTGGAAAGGCAACTGATTCCGTCACGTGGTTAGAGCTATCTAACTTGAAACCTATGGTTTCACACTCCGAGTACCGGGTGTAGGACCATCTCGCTTTGGGGAAGCCCCTTGGTAATTTCGCAGCGGCTTGAAATACTGGGCATGGTATGGTTAATGCTAACACCCCATGTCCTGCAGTGTTCGAAAGATCGTCGGTTGCTTTTCCGACCCGGATTGTCCGTCAGAGAACAATAAAGTGCCGACCTTGCCTGCCGAGGCATACTATTCATCTGCGGTGAACTATTTCCACAGCAGCCGGCACGACACAATTCGCAATACCAATACTTGAAGGCAAGCACATTACGTAGCATCATGGAGCATTTTCGTTGTGCCAGTGGCAGTTGTACGTGTTATTCATGTTATAAACTACTTCCTTCTGTAGAAACGATTACGCTCCTAAAAGAATTGGACTGGAAGGGCCCTAAAATTGGGTCTTATGATTAGATTGCCTTTGTATGCTAGTGGTTTATTTTTTTTCTTTTCGTTTTTCTCCTTCTTTCTTCATATTTTCTTGTTTTACCCCGGAGTGCGGAAGTATTACGGAAATAAATGATTTTCAACGACGCTTTGATACCAACTAGCCATACCGCACTATTCTACTTCCCCGGAAAACATAACCTTAATTTTAACAGTATCTTTCAACGTTGAGCGGGACGCAAGCATCCTAATTAATGGGGTCTTTGATCTTGAATATGTTTGAGCATAGCTCATGAAGGGAAATGTGATGGCTGCTCGATATGCTTTGGGAGCTATGTTAGCTAGAGTGCTACCAGTCATCTGGGGCTTGAGAACCGCCTCTTTATACCACGGTCTTTGAATTGTGGGATGGTACGAGAGATGTGCTCTGAATGTTAAACATACCATCGGACTACCTATCCGTCCGAAATAAACATGATGATGATAAACACTTGCAATCCGTGAACATTAGACTAAGCTTGCTCGCCTGTCGCGTGAGATCTCGGCCACCAAGGAATCCCCAAAGGAGAGTTTTCCCTTAGTCAACGACATGCTCTACCGGCTGCCGGATCGGCTCTATTTGGCCAAGGAGCTAGGGCTCAGACTGCGCTTTTAACACATGGCGATATCCTCTGTTGTAGCTAACATTTTTCCCCTGTTCGCAAGCCATCTTCAAATCCCATGGGCCGAGACTTTGTTGCGAAGCAGCTCATCCATTCACTCTACACAAAGCCTTTGCTTTTAGCCTACCAATTCCGCTGGGGTTTATGCATTCGGGTATTGCGGCGCGAGGTGCCTCGAAAAGTTAAAACCAGGGAGCTGCGCCACTAATCTGGCCTACCGAGGCACCATATTGGGTACTGTGAAGAAAGTTCCACCTACAGGATACTTTTCCGGAGGCCGTCTGCAACAATCGCACCGAGATCTTTAAGCTAGTGTGTGGCAGTTCGCTTCCAGTAGGCTGCCCCTCCTGTCGTTCTGTAAGCGACCAGGAGAAATCTAAGGGCTGTCTGTTCTATCGGTGCGGGGAAGTTTATTACTGACAGCTGAATTCCTAAGTTCAAAAAATCATTAAATTGGCTTTCATGGACGACGATCTCTATCTGCGGTGTCGGAAAATTGGCCCGATACAAATTTCAACCGCACAACTAGCGTAGACAGGCTGTTTGCCTCTAGCCAAATACGCTTTGCCGAATCAGTCGCTTGGACTATTCATTACATAACAACGATCTGCGTCAATGACTGCCTCATGCAACCAAACCGCTCACTTCATTATGCTAAAACAATATCACTAATGTTAATACTTAGCACACTGAGGAGTTATGCGGGTCGAAAAGGGAAGGAGGAAACAAAAGGTCAACAAAAGGAAAGTCAAAAAGAAAAGGAAAGAAAGAGCACAATTGGTTTTAGGAGCCACTTGATAATAATGGGCTAGAGCGGGACAATCATTCGATGTCCAACCTGGACCTCCGGTTGGAAGCCCCGCTCTCAGTTGGATCTAGGTCAGGAACCAGATGCCGGAGAGGAATAGTATAAAGACTGCTGCTAGTATACGGTTCCTTCATTCACTGGCCCACTTGCAACTCCTATCTTTGCTCCATACAAGGCTCGATTCCTTTCCAGTCCCCAAGATGAACCCGTTCAAGCTCTTACGTGTGCTTCTTTTCCTGGGACCGGTAGCTGCCGCCAATACGCCGACTACGTCCCTTACGAAGCTGTCAGCGACTGCCGACCAGAACGAGGCCACAGTTGCCCCAGCTGTCCCAGCCAAGGACACAAGTGATACCACAACACTTTCCGCGCCATCAATTTATTTTCCCGTTGCCAGTGGCCCGGCATTCGCGCCGTCCCCCGTTGCGGATGAAACTAGCAAGCAGCCGGCAATCAGTGCAGCAGAGTCATCCAAACCAGCTGTGCTTATAGCATTGGACAGCGGCTCCAAAGCACCAGATCCACTTGAGGAAGTAACGTCGGCCATACTGGGTGGCATTTCAAAGACCACAGATGTTCCGAGCTTGACTCTTGGTCAACAATCCACGCAAAGAGCAGATCAAGGAGCAGGCGCTGCAGCGCAGTCAACCTCCCGTGCCTCCCTCAATGATATTCTCAACATTGGGTCTTCTGGAAACCCCCTGACCGACATCGCAAATCTCCTCCAAGGTATCACCGGCCTTTTGTCCCCGACTTTGCTTTCGGATCTGGAGGAGGTGGTACACGACGCGGCGTACCTTCTGAAGGGTGATACTACTCCCAACACTAAATCCCTTCTTGGCGCCGCATACGAACTGCTGAACCCGACCACTGCTGGCGAAATAATCAGTACAATCCATTTATTGAAGCGCATTATCACTCCCGAGGTCATTAGCCAGCTCGAGGAGGTCAATTTCGCACAGGTCTTCCGGGAGATCGGTGCTGTCTACAGTACAGTCAAGCACATTTTCAGCAATTACGGCAGCTATATCCCTGACAACATTGCCAATGACCTCGAAAGCATCCTAAACAATCTGACCTCATTGCTTAACACAAACAGCGTCAAGGATATTGAAGGTATCCTGAGCGCAGTTGACAACTTGCTGACTCCGGACGTTGTCAACAGCCTCAAGAGCCTTCTTTCAAGTATTGGTCCTCTCATTCAAAATATTGAACCCCTCCTTGGAGATGTCAAGCCCCTGGTTGCTAAGATAGAACCAATAATTGCTGATATACAGCCTCTAATTGCTAATATCGAGCCTCTCATTGGAGATATCGGGCCTTTGTTGGATAAGATTGAGCCTTACCTTTCCAAACTTGGCTCATATGCGGATGAATACCTGACAGGAAGCAATATCAGCAAGCTTGGCACTTTGATCGACAACGTGGAATCCTTAGTGGGTACCATTGCTGGTGTTTTAACGCCTCAGATTTTCACGGACATCGCGAATGGCGTTGCCTTCATCAAGGCCTACATCACGCCCAGCGTTATGACGAAGTTCAAGGATCTATCATCCACTGTGTGGAATATGCTTACTCCAGCGGGCATCGAGAAGGCCGCCACTCTCGTCGATGGCCTGGAATCGCTCCTCACCCCGACAGCCGTCCAGGACATCAGGAATTTGGGTAGTCTGGTTGGCCCGTATCTGACCGAAGATTATCTGAACAAGGTCAAATCCATTATATCCAACGTGACATCTTATGGACCGGAACTATATAATGCGACTGAGAAATTGTGGAGCCATGTGCCGCCTAATCTGGTCAGAGACATTGTCTCAGACGCCGAAACCGTGTGGAACAAGCTGTATATCGTGTTTAGTTGGCTTGGTCCTGCCATCACGACTCAGAACATGAACAAGCTCGGTGTATTGCTCCAGACAGTGGTGGGGCTTTTGACGCCCCAGTTTGCTAAGGAGACGAGCGGCTTGATCGGCACTGCATCTGGGTTATTAAATCCTAGTTTCCTCAACGAGATTGACGGTCTTGTGAAATCAGCAGAAGGGCTTCTTACTCCTAAATTTTTCAATGACACCTCAGTGGTGCTTGGGTCGGTGGCAGATGTGAGACTTCGCTGTTGTAGCCACTGCGAGTATACCAGCTAACCATTTATTCTACCAGATCCTCCCTAGTGTCTCGTCATTCATCGGATCGCTGTAAGTAGATCGGGCTTCATGTTATTTGATTTTGTTCTCTTTGACTGACATGTTGGATTAGGTATTGAAAGGAATCACACGAGACGACAACTAGGATGTCCCGGGAGGAATGCGTGCACTGAGCCTAAGCCTAAGCCTTCGGATAATTTGTCATATGCTGATATTAATACTTATAATACTTTGGTTGTTTTTGGACTTTGTTTTTCTTTTCCCTTGGTGTTACGATTGCGTGATAGTCTCTCTTTTGGAAGCAGAGCCATTATCAAGCCAAAGCCCTTAGGTTGGACTCATTTATTCTCCATGTCGCGATTGCTGAATCCTGTACCCGCCCGTAATAGCATTCATGCCCCTGAAGTTGACTATTTCTTTTGGGCTATTATTATTAACGTAATCGGTAAGCGAGTCGCCCATGTAAGCGACCCGCCCACCCAACGCGGTCGCGCTCCAACGCGTCAACTTCCTTATTTCAACTATCCACTATGCCCCCTATTCGCAGTCAAAATTTGCAAAATTCTCTCAATCAAGAGGGTAGAATCCAGCTCGCAATCAAAGCCTACCAGAAGAAAGAATTTCGCTCTATGATGATGATGATGATGAATTCATTTGCCCGATGTAGCTTGCTCTAATATATGCTGCTATGCGGGAGTGCTGTCAGGCCTGCCGACAGCTTTAACGTGGTTGCCAGCCCGCTGAACGACCGTTTCTGGGGCTCGCTGGGCGAGCCCCCTGGAATGGTCATTCGAGAATATAATATGGTACGTAAACATAATAAACAAAGGCAACTCAAACGAGCGTCGCCCCCTCCCCTAATAACCCTCGGAGCTGCACTACACAACTCCCTCCCTACACCCTTCGATCTGCATAGCTATATCGGCTGTCGGCTGCCGCTCTTGTGCTCGCTTGTATTAAGGAGGCAATATGGACCTGGCACTGTACTCCTTACGGGTATTATCCTTCTCCTTCCGTTATACTATCCTAAGGGGGTCATTTTTCGTCGACTTCTTTCACGCCGAGAGCTATAAGGTCGACTCCCTAGAACTATTCTTAGAGATTCGTCTGTATCATGAATCTAGCTATAATCGCGCAGGCCTCTAGGCGCGCTAGGAGCTCATCGAGTCGAAGAGCGAGTCCCTGCTTAAATAGAGCATTTCTCATCTAGTGACGCTCATCTTAGAGTAGCGGGTATTTAAGCAAGATATGGCTAACTGTCTAGGTTCCTAGATTATAATTATATCTCGCTGACTCGCGCCGGTTAATATGATGTAGATAGACCGCAAGGCTAATTCACCCAGTGCGAAGCTATATCAGAATGAATACCGTAGCCTTCCGTAAGTCGGACTAGTATTCCAGGGTCTTCTTTCTTAGCCGTTCGATCAAGCGTTTTGTTGGTCGGCTTGTTCTCTCCGTGATCCATGACTTTCCCTACTCGGCTTTCGCCTCGCGGCAAATCCGGCGTTTAGCCGTAGCTACAAGCCAGATATACCGATTGTCTGGTTTCTCTGGTCCTTACGGTTCTAGGGCCGCTTCCTTTATATATTAGTCGATAAGTTCATCGCTGGCTATTCCCTAATGAGCTGGTATCTACCTAAGCTCAGTTTAGATACTAGGTAGCAGATCAAGCGCCTAAACAATGGAATCGATAAGCTTCATCAATCAAAGCGCTGATTAGTTGACGATTACAAAGCTTTCCATAAGATTTATCCATCTTGTTTAGGAAAGGCGACAAAATTTTATGCATATGTAGTCCATGAGCGTCGCTTGGAGGGTCGCCCACTAAGGATTTCACGACCTTCAGGGTTGGCCTGGGTCATGGCGAGGTTTATGCATCAGTAGTGTGTATCAGGATGATAGTCTCGATACAGGAGCTCCAACACAAAGGGATTTAGTTTTGACAGGGAAAATGCCAAGTGCCTCACAACACCGACAAATAGCCAACTTCGACAGGTTATATCTCAACAGCAATACGAACTATTGAAAATCTCTTTGATAATTCTGAATCAGCTGATGTTATTGCAATGTAGTAGAACATTGTTTGGTCCAAAGGTGCTGATTTGGCTGTTGGTCGAAGTCAGATTTTCCCTAATGGTAACTTGTCTAATCCCACTGCGATAGAAATTGGAGAGCCTCGGCCTTCTCTTGTTTGATCGTTGCAAGATGCTTCTCGCTGCGTGGAACAACTCGCACCTTAAACGGCAGTGGGCTAACCAGAATGCAGGAGTTGTATGCATTTTCATCCAGTGGCTGGACCTTGCCTGTTTTCGAATCCACTGGCTCCAAAATTTCAAATGCCCACAGCAACTTCGCAGTGATTCTCCACATGTTTCTCTCAGCGAGGTGAACACCAGGACAAATCCTACGTCCGGCGCCGTAACCAAAATGATGTGATCATCCCGTTAGCTTACCCGTAAAGTTATACAAGGGAGTGGTACTTATCTCGACCCTCGTAGTCAGCTGACGAGGCGTATTCGTTGGCAAGCTTCGGGTGGTTCAGGAACCGGTCTGGGTTGAATTTTTCGTGATCAAAATAAAGCTTTTCGTTTTGATGCATTGCCCAAACACCCATGAAGATAGTACTGCCTTTGGGAATGAGATATCCGTCGTACTCATCATCTATCAGATAGAAACCGAGTCAGTGCTGATTCATAAGCTTCTGGATTTTTTACGACGAACCTTTAGTGACTCGATGAGGCAACGCGGTGCGTGCCCTGTCAAGCAAACATATCAGTGTACGCCACAAAACACAGTAAGGCGCTGAGAACGAATGAGCGAAAGAAAGGGCATAAGATTCACTTACGTTGGCCGCCAGCGAAGACCCTCCTTGATAATGCAGTTGATATAGGGGAGGTTATCGAAGTCCGAAAACTGCGGTGCGCGGTCCGGACCACATACCGCATCAATTTCAACTTGCGCCTTCTTTTGGATTTCAGGGTGCTTTGCCAATGCCATCACAATTGTAAGGACCTGATTAGCTGTAGTGTCGGCTCCCGCCTCCACCAGTTCACCAAAGAGATTGTTGAATGCGAATTCGGGATAGGCCCAGTCCTCACCAGCCCTCTCATCGAGCTTCTCGTCGATCAGGCAATCACGCTTATCTCCCTTAGCACGTCGACGGTCGACAATGTTTCGTGCCTCAGTCCAAAGCTTGTTCCGTGCATACTTGACATGTCTCATGCGGTTCTTCCATTTGCCTGGCATATACCACAAAGCCGAGAATTCTTCAATAGGAGGGTTTGCACCTGGTTCAAGCACCTCACCCCACTATAATTCATTTAAATATTTTTCATCAGCGTTGATAATAATAAAAATCACAACCAGCGTATTGTTGACTTACTTGTTCCATCATTTCATAGAACTCTTTGTACCACCAGGAATTCAAGTCCTTAGCTCTTTGGCCATAGATAAGAGTGCATGCGACTGAAACTGGGTACAGGCGCGCATACTCGAAAACATGTTCCGGATCTTCAAGTAGATTGTTCATGAATACGATCGACCTGGATTAATTCAGTCAACTGCAATAATAAGTGGGTAGATTAGACGTCATACTCTGCCTCCTGAATACGGAAATGATGTGAATCCAGTTTCTGCGGGCTAAGGTAACGCACAGCGATTGCGCGTTTCATCTTCCATGATGGTCCTTGTTGTTCAAATGAAAAGTGATGACCATCGGTAATATACATCGCGACCGCATTCTCCGGGCGATCAGAGTAGATAGCGCCTTTCTTATCCAGGAGATTTCCAATGATTTTGGGATCCGAGATGACGATCATGGTCGAGTCGAGGACCTTCAAGGAGTAGATCGGACCATACTTTTGCGCCCATTCTTTGAATCTATACCCTTTATTAATTTCGGCCCAAGAAAAAAACGGGTGATTTGGTTCAACATACTTGACACCGATTCCGGTCGTTGGAATAAGATGAGCGTTGCCTAGTACGGGTACGGTGGGAGGCCCCGGCGGAAGACGACTGTCTCTTTTCCCAATTGAGAGCAGGCGGTATAAAACATAAGAAAATGCGATGGCCAAGGTGGCTCCTAAGACAGGTGAAATAGCCATCATGCCAGCCAAGAAAGAGTAGAATGTTCGTTGTCATTCGACGGACTCGCAATCCTAAATTCATGCGAGGCGAAATGCGGTGCTCTAAATGCTTTTCAAATCGTGAGAAGCAGACTTACTAAAGCCAGGCGACCTTTCGCTGAAACATTGCTTAACTTTCCCGCTCCCTGCTTTTCTGGGGAACTTTGTGAGGAACGCCGGGGGATGGAAGAAATTGGACCGATGTCCCTCCGAGTGAATTAAAGTTCAACTAGTGTGCAAAAACTACTCCGTACTTAACATTAACTACCT
>JAXQJV010000711.1:0-14795 GCA_037042255.1 Penicillium sp. PG106-07D
AACAATGGCTGTCCGCGCCCAATTCGAAAACTCAAACGAGTACGTCCCCTCCCCTCACTAACCCTCGACCCCTCCCCCTCCCACTAAAGACTCAGAACAAGTCTAATCCGCTGTCCCGCTGTCCAGGGTCGGCGTCTTCGCCCGTCTCACAAACTCCTACGCCATCGTCGCCGTCGGTGCCTCGGAGAACTTCTACTCCGTCTTTGAGTCCGAACTCCAAGACGTCATCCCCATCTGCCACGCCACCATCGCCGGAACCCGCATCGTCGGCCGTCTGACCGTCGGCAACAAGAACGGTCTGCTGGTGCCCACCACAACGACTGACCAGGAACTCCAGCATTTACGGAATACCCTCCCCGACGCGGTCAAGATTCAGCGTATAGAGGAGCGGTTGAGTGCGTTGGGGAATGTGATTTGCTGTAATGATCATGTTGCGCTTGTGCATCCGGATTTGGAGAGGGAGACGGAGGAAATGTAGGACCCCCGATTCCCCCACCCCCTCCTTCTATAAGATGGATTTGAATTTCTGGGAGGAGTGAGGGTTTTGCTTTTGCTAACAGTGGTGTGCGTGCAGCATCGCCGACGTCCTCGGCGTCGAAGTCTTCCGCCAAACAGTTGCCGACAACGTCCTGACAGGCTCTTACATGGCCCTCTCCAACCAAGGCGGCCTCGTCCACCCCAAGACTTCCATCCGCGACCAGGACGAGCTCTCCTCCCTCCTGCAGGTTCCCCTCGTCGCCGGTTCCGTGAACCGCGGTTCCCCCGTCGTCGGTGCGGGTATGGTCGTGAATGACTGGCTCGCCGTGACGGGTTTGGACACAACGGCTACCGAGCTGAGTGTTGTGGAGAGTGTGTTCCGGTTGGGTGAGATGGCGCCTGGTGGTGCTGGGCAGGGTGTGCAGAAGGAGAGTATTGTGGAGAGTTTCTACTAGACTTGAGCCCCATGCGAGGACGAGGTGTCGCGGGGCTTGTACTTCAAGAAAGTTTTTTTTCTTCTCACATACTGGACTGGACTGGTGGTTTCCACGCTTTACACTTGACTCTGACTTCGATTCTTGTGGGTGGAGTTTGTGCTTTTCGTGGTTTTTTTTGGTTACTTAGGTCCGGCAATGATGATTGATGACCATTCCCTCTTCCATTTACGATTCTGGTATATGTAGATGGGGCTGTAGCTGGTGATTATGAGAACCGTGTACATGACGGTCCGATACCATCGTGGAAAGACTGGAGTAGAAGAAAGAGCTTCATATCACCTTCTGCCGTCCCCATGAACTACACTGGTAGGAAAGGAACCTAATTAGCGAGCAGGGGATAGTTCCATGCCAGTCCACTCTTAGATTTGACTATCAGTCATGTATGCTTCTAGGGTCAGCGAGACAGGATCGAGATCAAGACTAGTCAACTCGGCAGGGGACTATGATCGGAACTGCGGCTAGGATCCCATGGGATAAGGTTGGGAAGTAGGTAACGATTTACTTCACTTACATCCTGCCTTGAGGGCTAGTACGGGCGATTCTTTAATGGCAAATGCGATGCATGACGAGAGAGATACCTACTTTTGTATATGGAACTCGTGTCTGCAATCGCTGTTGGATTAGGTGGGTATCTGAGTCCTGGTTGAGCGTGTCTCAGCGATGTACCGGAAGTCGGGGAATATGGATCCTTACTAGGTTTGAGAGTACTCTTGAAGCCTCGTCCTCCCTGGGCATGGGAATAAATCCGTGATCCAATACAATGGATGTGATGAAGTCAAAATACCATCATCTGTGCCTGGGAATCCTGGTATTCTACAGACGAAGCTCCTTATATCCGAACTTACCATATATCCACGGACTGGCACTCGGGCTCAGTGGCATCAGAAACATTATACGGCAAATCAAGATTCATCTATCATATGGCAAAGTACATATCCCAAATCATACAATCAAAGACAGCATCAGAGCATCAATTTCCCAGCCCAAGCCTAGCCAGCCTAAGGCCACGATCTGACATACCCACCACTTAATATCACATCACAATCAAAATCAAAATCAAGCCAACCCCTGCTCAACGGCAGCGCGCAACTGCCCACAAGCCTCCGCAAACAAAACCCCCTTCAACACGGTCTCGCCTTCATCAACAGCCCAGCGGCCGGCATCAGTCAGCCGCCTTTTCCAGGCAACCTGGTCTTCACCGCTGAGGTCAGTCCATGTGCGGAGGTTTTCTTTCTCCTTGGCGTCGGCGGAGGACCCTTCTTCTCCTTCGACTCCTTGTGGATGACTGGCGCGGTGCGAAGATAATGTCTCAATGAGAACGCTCTCCTCGGCGGTGAGTCCGTCATGACAACGCAGGATCACGCTGAGTTCGTGCGGGGCCAGTGTCTCGAGATCGACCGGCGCAGCGCCGGCACTGTGGACCCGGTCGAGGATATCCTTCAAGCTCTCGATCTGGCTTTGCGAGACGGGGTCCGGGGTTGCGACTGCCGTGGGGACGGCCGTGTCCCGTCCTTTCGGCGAAAGCAGGTAATCGATATACGAGCCCTTGCCTGGCGCAGGCGGGGTATACTCTTTGACGAGGGCACCGCGCCACGACGGGGGTAGCCATTGCGCCGCACCAAGGACGGGCGGTGTACCCCCGCGAATCTCGGCAAAAGCGAGCATAGCCGCTGTGATGAGGGAGAGAGAGAAGAGCAAGACGAGGATGAAGTACACGCCCTCCCAGAACTCGGCCGGGCCGGGGAGGGACAGGACGTAGCGCGGGGTGCGGGAGGAGGCGGGGAAGGGGGAGAGGGGGAGGGTGTGGACGACAATGGTGTTTCCCATGCTGATGGAGGCGAGTTTGACCTTTTGAGGGGGCACATCGGGGGTCACGGGGTGGACGGGCGCAGTGAAGGGGGAGAAGACGAGTTTCGTCATGGAGAAGGGGTGGACGTCGCGGAGGGTTGTGTAGGGCCTGATTGCGCTGTAGCCTCTGTTGGGAGTGAACTCGACTGTCCACAGGGTGATGGAGTTGTCGCTGCCGCTGGCGGCGATGATGGTTTGTTGTTGGCCGGCTGGGTTGGTGCCGAGGGGGCAGATGTCGAGGCCCAGGCCGATCTGGACGCTCCGGGGCAGCTTGCGGCGACGTAGGATAGTTGCCGTGCCAGTTTTGTTCGTGGGTAAGCGGAGGATGACAAGTTCGCAGCCACTGCGGTTAGGTGCATTTTGAAGGAGGAGCAGTGCTGTTGGCGAGAGGAAGCGCAAGGCGCGGAACTTGGGACGAGCAGCGCGGGCGCCGCTGCTGGGGAGAGGGATGGTGTAAATGCAGCGGACGTCTGGAGCAGCATTGGACCGGGTGGAAGAGGAGATCTCGCCGACCATCACGTCGGCGCCATTCGTATAGGCCACACGGTATCTCCCGCGAACATCTCCAGTCTGCTCGGGGTCATGTTCAAGGCTAGCAAAGTCCACATCCTCAGCCTCTTCGTGACCATCCAGACGAATTCGGCCAATGACGTCCGACTCGGTAGGGCTCGCTGTGACATGGAAGAAGACAATCTCGCCAGACTGTGCCATCCCCGTTGCAATGGCGCCGACCCTTGTATCTTGACTCTTCTTTTCCGCGTCCGCTGGCTTCTTCCATGGAGACAGCCTCAAGACTCGCTGATAGGTATCGCCCGACTCGGGGCCCTTTGCACGAAAAATCGAAGCCCGCGAGAGAACCTCCGCCTTTCCAGGAATCACCTCCTCAGTCGTCTTCTCCTTCACTTTCTTGTTCTTGTCCTCCGCATTGTCCTTCGAGTTGGTTGAACTGACGCCTTTCTTCTTCTGTGGCGCCTCAAATCGAAAAGACCGCATATGCTGGTTATTATTCTTCTTCTGCTCTGCAACCGAGCTGTTGATACCCGCCAACACGACCAGCGAATCCTCGTCATCGCCAACCTGCGGTGCCGCAGCGAGCGACGTCACCGAATCCTCGTCGCGCGACAAGTTGATCTGCACGGCCTCGGTGATCTCATCTCGACGTGACGTATCGATCAAAGACTAGATACATTCAGATTAGCTAACTTGTATCCGAAAACACGCTGCGAGAGAGCGAGCCACTTACAATCTTATTCCCGACTCCGCTGCGGCCTTCGCCGCCTCCGCCGCCAACGAGCAGACGCCCGTTGTTGCGCGGGTCAAAGTCTGCTGCGAACAGCGGACAGGAGAGGGTGAGTTTGGCCGAATGGATTGTAGGCGCCATGGCTTCTGAGTTGGGGTTGCTCTCTCTCTCTGATAGAGAGAGAAAGAGGACAGTTGGAGGATGCGACGAGGTTGCCCCGGATTCTTGGCGCGGTCGGGTGAATTGGGGAGCGGAGCTTAGCTGCAATCAAGCATACGCTATTGCACTTAACCAGAGACACGGCCGCTAATATGATTAAAAGTTAAATTTATTGATAAACGATATATCTACTGACTATTCAATGGACAACTGAGAGAAAAAGGAAGTGGTGTATATTTTAAATGCCAATGAAACCTCCACTCAACTCGACTTGGCTCTACTTTACTCAATCTCCTGGCCAGTGAACTCGGGCAGACGCTTGACAATATCGGCCCAGGTCTCATCGCCATCGACGAGAGACTTGACAGCTTGCAGAATCTCCTCCTCACTGGCACGCACCTGCTTGGTCGTGTCGCGGTCACGCAGAGTGATGGTGTTGTCCTTGACGGACTGGAAGTCGACGGTGATACCGAAGGGAGTGCCCAGCTCGTCGTTACGGGCGTAACGCTTGCCAATACTGGCAGAAGAGTCGTCCACACGGCTGGAGACACCCAGACGGCGCAGCTTGGCGCTGAGGCTCTGGGTCAGGGGCTTGAAGGATGCGTTGGTGGAGAGAGGCACCAGCAGGACCTTGGTGGGGGCAATGGATGGGGGGAAGGAGAGGACCTAAAGAGCGTGTTAGTATATCAAGATTGGAACAGTCGTGAGTTCGGGGTTGCTTACGCCGCGGGCCTCGTCGCCAGCACGGGACCAGTAGACGTGCTCGATCATGCTGTACATGATACGACCGATACCAAAGGACGGCTCAATAACGTTGGGAGTGTACTCGCGGACATTCTCAACACGAGTGCGCTTCTCAATCTTGATCAGATCCTTCTCAAGCTCAACCTTGCCAGAGCCAACACCCTCAATATCCACCTCGATCTTGCCATTCTGCTCAAGATCCAGGGCCAACTTCTCACGCAGCTCCTGCGACAGAGCCTCAATCGCGGACTCGACGGTCTTGGCGTCCTTCTTGAAGCGGGGACCGAACTTCTTCTTCTCAAGGTCGATCTGCCACTCCTCAATACGCAGGGGCTCGGAGCGAGTCTCGCGGACAACCAGAGGGGCGCCAGTCTTGTTCTTGTGCACGGTCAAATCGTAGGCGCTGCGGTCAGCACAGCCGACACACTCGATCCAGCCATAGCTGGTGAGCAATTCGGCATCCCAGCAGTCGGCGGCGTAGTGGGCCATCTCGTTGGCCATGTGCTGACGGAAGCGCAGCTTGTTGAAATCGATGCCCAGCTTCAGCAGGAAGGCCTGAATACGGGCCAGGAAGTAACCCAGGGTCTCGTTGTCGACCAAACCAGTCTCGACAGCTTGGCCAATGGTCATCTTAGTGACTTTGGTGCTGCCAGAGAGCTGCACGTGGCGGTCAAGCAGAGACATCTCAACATCCTTGACCTCGGCGAAGCGAGGGTGCTTCTTACCACCCTCGGGGTCAACGTAGTGCTCGATCTCAGCCATGAGGAACTCACGCACACGCAGAAGACCGGCACGGGGAGAGATTTCGTTACGGAAAGACTTGCCAATGGAGGCAGAGGCGAAGGGCATGCCCTGCTGGTTGAACTCGAGCAGCTTCTGGAAGTTCAGGAACTGGCCCTGAGCAGTCTCAGGTCGGAGGTAACCCGGCATGTTGGCGGTGGGACCAATGGAGGTCTGGAACATGAGGTTGAAAGAGACGGGGGGCTCGACCTTGCCGTCGGTAGCGGGGTTGCGAATATCGTACTTGGTGATAAGCTGCTCGAGCTCGGGGCCACCGAAGTTGTCGATCTGCGCGAGTGTCTCCTCGTACTCCTTGACCAGCGCATCGTCCAGCTTAACAGCCTTGGTCTCGCCCTTGGACTTCTTCTTCTTCTTGGCCTCCTTCTCGGCGTCAACCTCGACCTTCTGGCCGCGCGCCTCCTTGTCGCCCTTCAAGCGGTTCTCCAAAACCTCCTCCACCAAGTGGTCGGCACGGAAGATCTCGCCAGTCTTGGGGTCCTTGCACATCCAGTCGGCAAACTTGTCCACGTGCCCACTAGTCTTGAGAATGTCGTGGGGGGTGAGCATGGTGCAGTCGACCTCGAGCATATCCTCCTCGAGCACGAAGTGCTTGCGCCACAGGTCGGTCATGTTGGCGATCAGGGCGGTACCGGGTGGGCCATAGTCGTAGAGACCAGACACACCACCGTAAATCTCGAAGGAGGGGGTGTAGAACATGCGGCGGCGGAGCATTGAGTCCAGGACCAGGCGGTCGACCGTCTGGCCGGTCTTTGTGGTGACGGAGGCCATCTTGGGGTTGCGATTGGACTTCTTCTGGAGCGCGGTCGAGCAGGTGAAAGTCCTGAACTGGATGGATGGAGGGGAAAGAAAAGAGCGGGGGAGGAAAAGGCGCGGCAGCAATTGAGTCATCCACCAGAGTAGAAGTCCCTCTGTCGGACTTCGTACACACCACAGATCAGACACAGAAAGACCTAGAAATACAAAGCTGGAAAAATAGAGAAAAAAAAACGAACGAATGGCCACTTTCTTCTTTCTTTTTTCGTCCTCTCAATCTGTCCTATGCGATCAACATCAATCAAAAAGATGTGGCCGGAGCGCGCCAGCCCGGAGAATTGATTTTCCGAGATAATTTATTTTATCGCAAATCAATTTCGAGCTTCATCGAGTCGCTCACGCAGAATCACCCGCGCCACCAGTTTCTGTTTCACCATGGGGTTGAAAGGCCAAGGGCGACCGCCGCCCAATGCTGGCATGGAGGTCAAAACCAAGAACAAGCTGCGCCGGAAGATGTTGCACATCAAGCGCAAGAGAGCGAAGGATGCGGAGCGACGTGCGGAGCGCTATGGTTTTAAGAAGGAAGAGGCCAAGAATCCCAAGCTGAAAGAAGAGCGCCTGCGCCGCAATGTTCCTCTCACCCTCGAGCGAAAGCGTGTCTGGGATGAAGCCGACAGTGACGCTGAGGAGGACGGTCTCGGATTGAGTGTTGACATTGAGCGCATCAAGCGGGCCAAACAGGAAGAAGAGGACGAATTGAACCGGCCACTGGAAGAGGGCGAGGACGACAGCGAAGATGCAGAATCCGACAACGAGTCCGTCGACAGTATGATCGCAACGAGTGACGAGGAGGACGAAGAGGACGACGATGAGAAAGACGATGAGGAGCAAGACGAAGCCTCGAGCCGTGGACGTAAAAAGTCCTCCTTACCCACTGCCACCGAGCGTGCGACCAGCCCGACACACTCCACCCGCAGCACAAATCTGAGCCTCGCGCCAGAAGCATTGGCCGCCAAATTCCCCTCGCTCTTCTCAACCGAAACCCCTCCTACCCCCAAAATCCTCATTACGACTGCCATCAATTCGACCCTCCACAACGAAGCCGAGATCCTGACCGACCTGTTCCCGAACAGCGTGTATATCCGTCGTACAGCACACCGCTACTCGCACAAGTTTTCCATCCGCGAAATCTCCAAATTCGCCTCGAACCGCAACTTCACTAGCGTGGTTGTCCTGCAAGAGGACCAGAAGAAGCCAAGCGGCTTGATAATCGTGCATCTGCCCGTTGGCCCGACCTTCCACTTCAGCATTAGCAACTGGGTCGAGGGCAAGCGGCTTCCTGGCCACGGCCGCGCAACAGGCCACTGGCCCGAGTTGATCCTGAATAACTTCCGCACGCCGCTGGGTCTGCTCACTGCGCGCATGTTCCAGCAGTGCTTCCCGCCGCAGCCAGACTTTGAGGGACGGCAGGTTGTCACGCTGCACAATCAGCGCGATTATATCTTTGTACGCCGCCATCGATATGTCTTCCGGGAGAAGCGGGAGACGGAGAAGGCGGTTGTTGGCGCGGACGGTAAAGAGATGCAAGGTGCTGAGGGGATTCGCACTGGCCTGCAGGAGCTTGGCCCGCGGTTTACCTTGAAACTCCGCCGTGTGGATAAGGGGATTCAGCGAGCCAGTGGGCAGGAGTGGGAATGGAAGGGTGGTTTGGAGAAGGAGCGGACCAAGTTCCAATTGTGAGTGCTTTGGACAGGTCGTTGCATTTCTTTGAGGATCGTTTCTTTCCTTTCGCATGGGGTTTGGGGAGTATCAAAAGCATGGTTTTTGTCATTATAACTTATTAGCTGGGCATATACCCTTGATATGTCGAATGAACATAGATCTACACTCGAGGGTTAGTCTCTTCAATCGGACGTTGGAAAGTATCACTGTTAAAATCTGAAAGCGCTTCTCTAGCTGTTCAATGCCAGACGGTCACTCAGGCCTTTGACCTAGTATGATTGCGTCTCGGTGTGAGAATTTATTTGATCACTGTCGTATGGTACATTATTATGCTCAATCATATCCTTCAATCTCAAGGTTGCAAAGCGGATATTTTTGGCTAACAAATGTCTCGAACGCCGACACCCTCGAGCCGACAAGAATGGTCTGCCGAGGCGTAGGCACATCACTCAAAACTACAGGGTGTCGCTTACTTTGTATCAGCATCAGCTTCCTGAATAGACATTACCCAAGACGTTTACCTTGCCAAAACCGATCATACTTATCCTACACTTATCAAAGTCAAAATTGGAGCAGGACGGTGTAGATTACCTTCCGTTTATACTTGAGCCCCACAGCCGCCTGGTCTCTCGGATTGGTCAGTTCGCGATCAAGGAAGGTGACTCGGACCCACTCGGGCACTTTGGGAAAGTCAGTAGCTTCGATTCGTGCAAACCCCATGACAGGAATCATTACTTTCTCGAAAAGATGAACCCCGCATTAAGATACTGGATGCTATGCTTGATGGGCCTCAAGTCTATAAATTGGCGCTGGTCCTCCCTTGACTGCAGGTTCTCTCATACAACGAACATTATAACACATCAAACAAGACAGACTCTCATTCCATCAGAGTTCTCTTCCCTTGACAATCATTATCGTCATAATGTCTGAGGCTCTTGATCTCTCCTTATTGAAGGGAACTCCCGAGCAGAGGGAGGAAATTTCCAATGCGCTGCTGAACGGTCTCAAGACTCGCGGTGGCGTTAAGTTGAAGAACCACGGTCTTCCAGACAAGCTCATCTATGATCTATTCGACTGGGTGAGCGTTCACACCTCTACTCTGTCCCAAGATTAAGCACTGACTGTAATAGTCTCGCAAATTTTTTGAGCTTCCTCACGAGATCAAGATGCTCGCAAAGCACCCTTCTCAGGCAAACCCCAACCGTGGATACTGCTACGTTGGACAAGAATCCATCTCCAGCATCAGTGGATTTGAGAAGGGGCTTCCACAGGGCGAATTTGTCCGTGACATCAAAGTAAGACACTCAAACACCTAACCCGAGAACCCCCCCCCCCCTAAATCGCTATACAGGAAACAGTGGACTTCGGTTCACCCCGCGACTCCCTCGTAGACAACATCTGGGTCCCCGAAGAACACCTCCCTGGCTTCCGCACCTTCATCGAATCCTTCTACGAAACCTGCTTCAAGCTCGAACTCGACATCCTCGCCGCCCTAGCCCGCGCCCTCGGCATCGACGAAACCCAAATGCTGGCCCTGCACAACAAAGCCGAAAACGAATTCCGCATCCTGCACTACCCCGAAATCCCAGCCTCCGATCTCGCAGACGGCACCGCGACCCGTATCGCCGAGCACACCGATTTTGGCAGCATCACGATGCTCTTCCAAGACTCCGTGGGCGGGTTGCAGGTCGAGGACCAGCAGAATCCGGGTGTGTTTCATGGCATCGAGTCCGCGGACAAGACGGAGATTATTCTGAATATTGGGGACTCGATGCAAAGGTTGACGAATGATACGTTCCGTGCGGCTTGTCATCGGGTTACGTATCCCCCTTCTGTTAAGGTTGGGGAGAGGGAGGCTGTTATTCCGGAGCGGTATTCGATTGCGTATTTTGCGAAGCCGAATCGGACGGCGTCGTTGTTTCCGTTTAGGGAGTTTATTACGCCCGCGACGCCGTGTCGATATGATGATGTTAATGCGTGGGATTTTCAGAATTTGCGCATTTCTAGGCTTTTTAAATAGGGTTGTGTAGAAGATGCACTTGATTCAGCGTTTACGTTGCACTCGAAGATCTATCAATGCCATTCCTCTTCCTCTATTGAATTGCTTATAATTTCGACTGAGGTTGTCGTTCGTATCACCGAGCTGATAGACCTCTATACTCCATCGAAACGAACGGCATATGGTTGAAAAACATCGAACATCGAGTAAACGATTGAGTTAATTCAGATATTTTAAGCCACTGTCGATCAATTCTATCATCTTTATAGAGGCTTTGAACTTGGCAATCCACTTTCCTCTATAGAAACCAGACAACCAGGGCTCTCGTCACATCCCTGCTTGAATCCAGGATGCAATAACAACATATTTATATACAAAAATCTTCCACCCCAACCTTCAATCTCCGAGCCTCAACACCTCATCTCCATCCCCTTCCCCACTCTCAATCTTCCCCCTGGATAGCCCTCGCCCTCGCCATAACCCTCGCCAACAAGTCCACCCTCTTCTGCGCAAAACACCTGCCATCAACAGGCCTCCTCCCCGTCACAACTCTAACCTTAACCGTTAACCCATCCACCCGCAAAAGCTCCCTCCTAACAGCCTCACACAACCCCCGCACCCCCTCAACACTATACCCCCCGTACTCAGTCAATCCCCGCATCGCATACCCCTCCAACCCCTCCACCAACGCAACAAGTACCATCTTCCCCAGCGTTCTTTCGGCGACATCGTCCGGCCACAGCCCGATAGGAACCGCCCGCTCGAGCACGCGCACATCCACGAATCCCGCCGCGACCAGCGCGTCGGTGCGAAGGTGCGCCATGTCCCGCGGGTATCCTGCGGCCTTAGCAGCAGCGCGCAGTGCAGCCGTGTAGCTTCGCAGCGCGGGGATTTGCGCTTCACTTGCACCCGGCATCGACGGGTCGAACCCGATCGTATCAGCCGCCGGATCTGCATCCGCGACTTCGATATACCCACCGGGTTTTGTGTGCGCCCACGCCTGCGCGTATATCCCGCCCCAATCCTGAAACGCGCCCGACAATCCGCGGATATGAATCAGATCAAACGGCTCGCGATACGTCCACGGCATACGCGCGTCGGCAAGTTGGAAGTCCACATTCGGCAGGGCGAGGTGTCCTAGTCCCGAGTCGAAGACCGTCAAGTCGGAGGCAATGATGCGAGCGTCTGGATGGGCGGCGCTCATTCCGATGGCCCAGTCGCCGGGGCCGGTGCCGATGTCGAGGATGTGTGGGGAGGAGGTTGGCGGGAGGGGGGCTGTTGTTAAAGCGTTGTCGAGGAGGATGAGGTAGATTTGGTGGAGGATGTTTAGGCGGGTTTGTTCTGGTTCGTCGTTGGGCATGAAGTAGGTGCCGTCTGCATAGCGGCGGCCATTTTCGTGGATGTGGGTGAGGGTGAGGGTGGTGTAGGAGCGGGTGGATTTTCTGGTTGAGGTTAGACTTGGTGCTTTTTTATACTTCAGGTTCGATGTGTATTTTAATGGGAGATTCCTGTCGATGGGAGTGTGGGAGTGATTATACGTACATGGATGTCTCGTCTGAAGATTCATTATCGGATTCGGCTTCGGGGTCGGAATTTGAATGTGCATGCTGGGTCTGGGCCTCGTCCGGGGCCAGGTCGGCCTCCGCTGGCTGGATGGTTGTATCGTCCATGACATGGCGGGTTTAAGCGATCATAGGCAAAGAAAGGGTGACAATATTGGAAAGAGTTCTAAAGGAGATTGCTGGTTTGTACAGGCCGAGGCCGCGAGCACATTGTGCTTGAATGTATAGAGGCGAGAATGAATCCGACAAACTGGGTCGATAGGAGGGGTATAGATGCGAGACTGGAGAGGGCACAGCAAGGTACTGCGTGGCTGGAGGAATGTTCGAACCACTTTAGTAAGCGATTGCAGTAGACAGGGAACGTGGAAAAAGAGTAAGAGTAAAGAGAGGAGGGAAAGACGGTAGGAAAAGAAGGATACCCAAAGTAGACGAACGAACCAACAGGTAAAGTTGCGCTAGCGCAGGAATAACGTGGAGTGACGAACAAGAAGAGTAAGACACTAAACGGAACAGAAACGACGCCGGCAAAGTTAATGAAGTTCCGTTTATCCATTGTAACTCTATAAATGTTTATTCTATTTGCATTTTTAATTCCTTTTCCACATCGAGTTGTCTCGGGAGAATAATTACTATGGAGCATCGCTATCCGCCGCTGGGCTGGACCAGCGCACCGGGTCACGACCCGACAGTCTGGGCCGCGAGACGTCACTCCATAGTTCGGCGGCGCTAGAAGAACGGACGCCGGTGTACGGGCACGAGTGAACTTTGATAAATGGAGTATGTACACTTGTACAGCCCAGAGAACGAAGTTACTAAGGAATAACGTAAAAAGTTCGAGGATGTATCGTGTTATGCAACACATTCATTACAGTATGATGACAAGTGTCTGTGCTAGATGGCAGTTGCAAAGTTCGATCGGGAGGCGCAAAAAGGAATTATAATATATATCAAATTTCCACCAGATCACCGGGAAAAAACGGTGCTAGAACTATTGATAGATGAGATATTGCAGACCCGACAGTCTGGTCGGTGGGTGTGGGGGGTGGGGGGGTGGTGGGGGGGAAAAGCAATAATAAAGGAAGGAAACATTCCATCAATGAACGGGTCGTCCATCAGGCCACTTAGCCCGGTCAATACGAAGTATACACTGTTCTTACAGACCAAAAGTCAACACAAGTCCTAGTTTTGCTACGTCCTTTACTCACACCTCTTCCATTGTCATCTTCAAGATTGTAGTATGTACTTATAGATCATTATTACGGACAAAATCCCCTCCTTACCATATCGAGACCCGTTTTCCGTCCCTCAGTGGAGAAATCCCCGCCAGCGGAGACATTACTAAACTCTGAGAAATTGGTCCATGACCAGTCGGGATAGCCTGGCTACGTGTTCATGCCCTTACCACCCCTTCCTTCCGGCTGTAGGCATTCAACTACTAAGGGTCAGGGTGATCGTAATCGAGGGCGAGTAAGACCGAAGTTCACCGCTACCAGAGTTTGAGATATTTCAGACTTCCATTAGTATGTACTAGGTACCGTACTGAAGTCTTGGTCCAAGCCCAGTAATAATTCTCATTTTCAGCGCCCGCCCTCCGGATGTCCTACGGCAGCGAAAAGATTCAACAGCTGAAGTAAGGCCGGAGTCGGGATCAAGCCAGTGAGGGTGCATTTTTAGGTTTGGAGCTTATACACAACCCGGCGGTTGACCCGGTGGCGTGGTTCGGGTGCAGGGATTCAGGGACGGAGAGCATTTTCTGGGAGGACCAAGATGTACATCCATATACGTGGATATGTAGTGAAATAGGTGGATGGAGATTATTGTGAAGTATTAGCTACTGCTATAATAGCAATTATGGTAAGAGGAGTAGCTCGTTCAAGCCAGACGGTAGGAACTGGGCTAGATGTAGCCCGGTGTACGATTACCCGGGTGGTTATCCGGGGATTTCGGTCAATATAACAAGGCGATCCAAGTGTTTCGAAAGACAATCGTGTCCAAAATGGATTTGTACATGCATATGACACTCCAGGGATTATGTAACTTTCACGCCGCCATCCTTGGAAGTGAGTTGTCTCGCAGGACTCCTCTGGAGTGCGTTGTGGTAGGTGGCACGGTCAGGGGGCCTGGACGGAGTGGAGAGATTCCGTAGTAGGTAGCCACAAAGCTGAGAACACGTCCGGTACATAGTGGATAGACTCCGACTCCGACGATATTTCACATTTCCAACTAATGAGCATCTTGAAAGCTCAGGTACTGGATATCGTTCTCGAATTTTGACTAAGAAGCTCTTTAGCATATGACTGCTAGGTATCCCACGGGAACTGATACCACCAAGGCTCTGTACCCGGGAATCTAGATCTCTACATCACAGATCATGTATAATAGTACGGAGTACACGTATAGCAGCCCAGGTATATATAGCCGGACACCGTTAGATTTTCTGCACCGTCTGAAAATAAGATTGCCTCTTATATCTACACTCTTTACCGCAGCTGACTTTACATAGCGTGTTGCAGACGGCAAGGACATGGTACCACGGCATATCTTTAACAGATGTACTTGACCCCTTTGTACTCAGATCATGCAACGGGCTGATCGTTAGAAAATAACCTTTCCACCAACTCTAGCCGGGTGCATGACATCTATATGCCGACGTGGCCAAATTTTCAGAATCGTCTACAGTGACCCCTTGCCCAGCACTTACTGCAGCAGTGGTCCAAGAAGGATGTGCAATGACAGAGTCCTCTCACTTCTCACCCATTGACAGGAGTCAGTAAGCTAAAGAAAACGTAGGTTGTTCAGGCTTGCTAGACGAGCATCCTATCCAATCCATCAAATGAACTGAAACAATCGCTGCAGTAGTTGTTCCAAGTCTGACCAACAACCCTTCCCTTTTCAACCATTACACTCTGTAGTATGTACGGAGGTGCATTTCAAAAGTTTGGAGCAGCGCACCTACCACCTAAGTTTACCACTAGTAAGATAGAACAAGCGAA